>APFE031487691.1:126100-311852 GCA_000404065.3 Pinus taeda | reverse complement strand
AATGGTGGAAGATGGTAGGTTTAGGGTCGAAAAATTCAATGGCCAAAACTACCAGCTGTGGAAGATGCAGATGGAATATTATCTGTATCAAAGAGATCTATACCTACCATTGAGTGAAAGAAAAAGAAGCCGACGAGTATGACAGACACAGAATGGAATATTCTCGATAGAAAGGCACTTGGAACAATACGGTTGTGCCTAGTGGTGTCAGTAGCGTTTAACTTTTCAAAGGAAACAACAACAGAGGGTTTAATGTTGAAATTGGCCAAACTATATGAAAAACCCTCAGCCTCAAATAAGGTATTTCTTATGAAGCGTTTATTTAATATGAAGATGTCAGAAGGTGGATCTGTTGCAGACCATTTAAAAGATTTTCATACAATTACAAGTCAGTTAAGTTCTGTAGGGGTAACTTTTGATGATGAAGTTAGGGCTCTGTTATTTCTGTGCTCATTGCCACAAAGTTGGAATGGTTTAGTTATGGCCATTAGTAACTCTGTATCTGGATCTAGTACTTTAAAGTTTGATGATGTTGTCGGTGCAATCCTTAGCAAGGAAATGCAATGGAAAAGCTCCGGTTAGACATCAGGTAATGCTTTGACAGCAGAGACTAGGGGAAGAAAAATGGAAAGAGGAAAGAGCCCAAGATACCGCAGTAAGTCAAGAAAAAGCATATCCATGTCCAGTTCGGGGATAGTGTGCTAGAAATGCAGGAAGAAAGGATACCTAAAGAAAGACTGCAAGTCTCAGAAGGGAAAAGGAGACACGTAGCAAGAAATTAATCATGAAGCGAATGTAACAGGTGATGTGTTGCAATATGCTTTGATTCTTTCATTAGAAAATATTATTGATGCCTCGGTGGTAGATTCAGGGCCTCATTCCTTGCCACACATGATAGGAAACATTTTTATGATTATGTTCAAGGAGATTTTGGACAGGTTTGATTGGGTGATGATAAACCTTGTAAAATCATTGGAATGGGTACAGTTTTCATAAAACAACAAATGGAAATCAGTGGCTATTGAAGGAGGTAAAAAATGTTCCATATCTGAAGAAAAATCTGATTTAAATAGGGCAGTTGGGAGGTGAAGGTTGCGTAACTACTTTCATATATAAAACCTGGAAGGTCACTAAAGGATCCTTGGTAATAGAGAAAGGAGGAAAGGTTGGTACAATGTATTTATGCAATGGTATTTCTAATTCTATTAATGCTTTAACCTCTACAGGAGAAGATATGACATTGTGGCATCATAGGCTCGGGCACATGAGTGAGAAGGGGATGCAGATTCTTCACTCAAGAAATTTGTTGCCAGGTTTGAAGCATGTTGATTTAAAATTCTGTGAGAATCGTGTTTATGGAAAACAAAAGAAAGTCAGATTCCTTAGAGTTGGGAAAGAAAAGAAGAGCGAAAAATTAGAGCTTGTGCGTACAGATGTATGGGGACCTGCTCAGGTATCATCTCTTGGTGGCTCTAATTATTATGTTACTTTTATTGATGATGCAACCAGAAAAAACCTGGATTTATTGTATTCAAAATAAATTGATGTATTTGATACTTTCAAGAAATGGAAAGCTTTGGTTGAAAATGAGACAGGAATTAGGCTGAAGTGTCTCAGATCAGACAATGGAGGTGAATATTGTAGCAAAGAGTTTGATAGGTACTATTTTGAGAATGGAATTCGTAGAGAGAAAATAGTTCCAGGAACACCACAAGAAAATGGTGTGTCAGAAAGCATGAACAGGACAATCATGGAGCGTGCAAGGTGCATGAGATTGCATGCAGGATTGCCTTTACAATTTTGGGTAGATGTTGTAGACACTGTTGTTTATCTAACAAACAGAGGGCCTTCAAGTTCCTTGGATGGTGGTATTCCAGAGGAGGCATGGACAGGTAAAAAGGTAAACTACTCTTTTTTAAAGACTTTTGGTTGTGAAGCCTTTGTCCATATTAATAAAGAAAATAGAACAAATCTTGAGGCAAAATCAAAGAGATGTACCTTTATTGGATATGGTGTTAATGATTTTGGTTATCGCTTATATGATTATGAAAAGCACAAAATTATTAAGAGTAGAGATGTAATATTCAATGAAAAGGTTTTGTATAAGGATCAGCTTCAAGAAAAGAAACAGGAAAAGGAAAACAGAGAATACACAGTGCTTGACGAGATCACAGAAAAAGTGATGGTGCCTGAAAATCATAATGATCAACAACCAAAACAACAACCACAACAGCAAAAAGCACTTCAAACACCTGAAAGTGGTGTTAGAAGATCTACCAGGATAAGTAGACCCCCTGAACGATACTCTCCTTCATTATATTATGTATTGTTGACTGATTCTGGTGAACCAGAATGTTATGAAGAAGCAGTGCAGGTAGAAACCAGGAAGAAGTGGGAGCAAGCCATGAAAGAAGAGATGGACAGTTGAAGCTAGAAAAGATAGACACTAGCTAGAATCTTGTAGATATGATAACAAAAGTTGTAACCAGGGAGAAACTGAGAATCTTCTCGATTTCAATTGGTCTTCAAGTATGATGAAGGAGATGAGAAATAGCCAGGTCCAAAGTGGAGTCATTGTCCAACAAATGAAGCAGCGGTGGAGTTGTTATAATCAGTCTCCAAGTGGGAGATTGTTGGGGGTGAAGCCTGATTATCTTCTCTATTCAAAGGTATCACCGCATTGGACCCCAATTCGTAATGGGGCGACAACGCCACCCGTAAAATATTCGTTGCAAGGGGGGTCCAGGGGATCGAGGGCAATGCCCCCAAAGCTAAGAATAGATGTAAAATTGCCTTGTAAAATGTTGTAATTTCTTAGTCAATCTGGGTCATTCATTAGGCGAAGATCTGACGGTAGAAGTTATGTTTAATTTAGGGTTTTTTGCCATAGAAGGAAACCCCTCGCTATATATGAGGGAATTGTATTGCGTCTATATAGATCTATATTCTGAATGAGGAAAGGAGAGGAGATTGAGAGTGGAGAAGGAGTTACAACAGATCTGCTGTAGGTTGTATCTCTTCAGTTTGCTGGATAATATAATAAAAGAAGGGCTGGTTGTTTCTCCGTGGACATAGCCCAAACTGGGTGAACCACGTATATCTGTGTCTCTCTTGTTTTATGCATTTTCTGTGTTTATATTTCTACAATATTTTATGTGTTCCATTGCTCTATAATATATAATTTTCTAGCAGTTGTAACACCCTGTAAGGTAAATTTGCATATAAACAACATAATAGGAACATAAATACAATAAACATATCATCCATCAAAATCCATATATATATCAATACATTTTCACATGAAAATCAAGGGAATGAGTTTATCATTAATAAATGCAATGAACCAACCGGTGATGGGACTACCATGTTCCACTCGACCATAGATTGGTTGAGCCAAGTCTCTCTTCAACCAATCAGCCTCGTGCCATATTCCAAGCATGAATGTGGGACTCATAGAACACATCAAAAAACACCAATCAATGTGGATGCCACCGGAGTTCTCCGCCTACACTGAGGAATTTGAGTGCCTCCTAGTCTCTCAAGCTTTATTGTGCATCCACAGTTTGATCCAGGGATCATTAGGCCTTACACCAAGACATACTCTCTAGGATTTACCGTGCATTCCATCTCAGAATCACTTGGCCCAACAGAGAGAAAATCCACCTCTTGGCTTTACCGTATATCCTGCCATTCACCAACAAGGATTCCTAGGCCCACTGAGGTACACTATCTCGCTTTACCACAACCCAAAGTCTGGTTTAGGGGTTACTAGGCTAGTGGCTTCATGCATGCTCAGTCTGGTTTAGGGACCACTACCACCTTGTGTTTGTCAATTCGGAGATCCACCCCACTCATCTTCGAATCCAATCTGGCCATCCCCCACAAAACGCATGAGAGAACCCATCTCATCAAAGCTATCAAGAAATGGCAAGGCTAGGCTGAAAATACTGTCACACCTGGCAAGACCCATACCAAGGTAGAAAAAAAACACATTTAATCCCATGCATGCCAAATCTAGCAAGGAAAATACACATGCAAGTTGATACCTACTGTTATCATAAAATCAGTACTAAGGGCTGCTACTTAATAAGATCTCATGAAATTGTTTCAGACCAAGCTTTAGACTAAGGTTTAGCCACCTTAGTCAGAGAGGGCTCTCTCACAGATTTTTGATATGCATTAAAGGGCAAGAAAGATGGCTAACTCTTTAAACAGTATATGAAATTTATGCTGGTTGGAACAACAAAAATAAAGCTTCTCCCATTGGGCTCATGGAGTCATACACTTCTGCAGTAAACAAGTAGTTACTCAATCATAGAAACCAAGGCATATAATGTCTCAATGCTCAAAACATTTACTAAGAAGAACCTCAACTCAAAAAACATACACAGGAAGTCTGAGAACTTATGTGAATTCAGAGTGATTGCATGTTCAGTGAACTGTAAAACAAGATGAATAAAACCAAACACATATACTCTGAGCATTTGAAACACAAGATGAATCTTGGGAAAAAAAAGTATCCTTTCTATTACTGTCAAAGTACTTTACATAAGCCAATATGAAAACTCTGTTTTTTTTATAAAAATCTCCAACCTCTTTTACATCAGAGTTTTTCCTATATATAGGAAACAAAACTAAACTACCTTGAGTCTCCTCCTCCAGCATGAGGGGAGCTCGAAAATCTATCATTAATTGTCTTATCTATATTTAAACTAACTTATTAAATACAAAGGTATTGTGCTTTCAATACATAGAGTCCTATTCCTATTCAAACTCTAATTCTATCTCCTCGTGTGCATGATTCCTTCTTGAGCTTTGACACTTGTACTATTTCTGTAGTGGCTGAAAAGGCATGAGATGAGCAATTAATGTTCCATGTTTTCTTTGGATGCTGAAGACTTTGATCCGCTCCACGTTAGTTGAGAATATCCCTAAACTTTCGTTTCTGGTTCGCCATCACTGAGTATGCAGCAGTAGGTACTTTAAGTCTTTAATAACCCAAGAATATATAACGCTGCCATGTTGCTGATGTAGTGTAGTCTGGATTGATGGACATGTGTCTCTCTTTTCAAAAACAAACTTCCTGCTCATGATAACAAACTCAAACTGTCTGTTCTGCATTTAAAATCATTACCTACAGCAGTTTCGTAGTGCGCTGCGAAACTGCTGTTTTATTTAAAACAGTTTGCCTTTTGTCCTTACCAGAATCTGAGAAAATACGAGTCTCATTTCATCCTTCATCCCTTTTAATTTCAACTTGAGGATGGATGCAGTGCCTGGGATGTAGATCTCGCAATTTCTCTACAAGATTCAGTTGCAAATTCTCTGCTTCTTGAAGCTGGTTTGATTCCAAAAGAATCTTAGCAAGATGACCCATTCGCCTTATTATTAATTGAAACTGTCCCAACTTACCTTCCTCCAGAATCCTTTCTTTGCCACATCTCTTGCAGAGGAGCCAGATATCTCAATCCATGTCTTTGAGAATAGAGCGCAGGCTATCAGCATAAAAGTTAAATAGAACAGAGCATGAAAAGGATTTGCTGCCATATCCGCCAAGTTGGAAGGTGGAGTGATGTAATAAACAAGACCACCCACAGGAACAAGTTGATCACTTAACGAATATTCAGACTCCTTCAATTTTCCTAATAGATTAACAAGAAAGTTTCCACTGTACTTCGAGTAAAGCAACTGGGAAATGAAATACAAGTTTTAAACACATATCTAATCTCCTCCAGCTCACCATCTACCTGAAATTTGTAATTTATATTCACACCTTTTTTGCATTTGACATCACCCTCGTGGCCTTCAACACAATTTAAGATGTTCCATACCTTTGAATATGTTGGTATTGATATGAAGACCAGATCAGAAAATGGTGCCTGAGGATATTCTGATATTCTGACATAGCCTGAGAGACAACATATTCATTAGCCATTTCATTTAAAGATGATCTTACTGCCAATGCTAAATCTAATACCTTCTCCATTACTGACTCATCACACTTGTTTTCCACAGCATCAAGCACTTCAGGATGAAATTTATTAGCCCTTTTGCTAATTCTTCTCGCTTTTTTCACTGCTTTCTCAAAATTTCCACCATTAGTCATCATTGTCCCACCTTGCCTCAGGAATTTCAAGACTATAGATGCAGCATTGCCCCCAACACAATTAAAGCCTAGCACTGGTTCAGGTAAACCACGCAAAAGAGTCTTAACATTCTTCACTTTCAATTCACTTTCTGAAAAGACCTCGCTTCCACCCATTGCTTTGAGTCTTTTCTTAATGTCTTCTAAGTCTGGCCTGTCCCTGACTATGTTTATTGTTTGAATGCCCCGGAGGTATGAAAGTTGAATTATGCATTGCCCTACCATACTCGTTGCGCCATTTTGAACAACCACATCTCCAGCTTTTAATGATACAAAGTCTTCAAGCATACGAAGAGCTGTGGATGAATTGACAGAAATAGTAGCAGCATACTCTGCTGGCACATCTTAAGGAACCTTACAACACGCACTCTCCTCTTTTACACAATATGTCGGATGATAGAGATGATGGAATGACCCGGTTACCTATGGAAAGATTTCTCACACCAGGTCCCCAAAACTTCTACCTCTCCAACTCCCTCATAACCTCCAACCGCAGGTAGTGAGGGGCGAACTGGGTAAACACCTTCTATTCTATTGATGTCTGATGGGTTTATGGGCGCTGCAAGCATTTTTACACAAACATCGTTTTCCTTAAGATCAACTGGAGGGAGATCAACCAGCCTAGTAACTTTGTCAGGAGGTCCTTCTTCTTCATAAATAACAGCCCTAGAAGGTGGACATGAATGGCAGGCCAAAGTACGCGATGAAATTGAGGTCGGAGTGAAAGGCATATAAATGCCCCCCAACTTCTCAAATTTTTAGCAATTTCCCTCTCTTCAACTGGATCTTCAGATATTGTCTTCTTGTCTATTTATTGGCCACTTCATCCCAAAATCTTTTATAAAACTTGAAACGTGTTGCATCACCAGACCTAGATGCTAAACTATCCAAACCGACTTATTTTCTGATGCTTCCAGCATATGCCTCGTGTGCCTTTTTGCTATCTTCTGATTGCCACCATGCCGCTTTTCCCACTAAGAAGCTCTGGTGTCATCCATGGTAATGTTCCTTGTACACCCCCAGAGACCAAAGTTCGGTGCTTTACCTACTCAATCCACGGGGTTGTTGCTGGTGTTGGGAAGACAACTGCAGCTTTGGGTTCTGTAATAGCAAACAGCTGTCTATTTGTCTGGTGTATGCTTGTTTGCCCTTGTACTACCATCCAGCCTCTGAAACTGGAAACCCCTCAAAGACAAGTAATCTGCTAGTATATCTAACATCTTGACCATCTGTGAGAATATCAAAACACGATGTTTTGTCTCTCACAGCCTATTAAGCAATTTGTCCAGAATAACTAGTTTGCCACTGCTTAAAATGATACGTTGAACTTTGCTGCTATCATTCATGTTAGCATCTCCACCATAGCCATAATCCGCACTCTCGAATAGAAATGGATGGTTACAACATTTCTTCAATTCGACAACAACGTTTAATAGTGACACCTGGTTTCTACGCACTCCCTTATTCAAATCATGAAAGTTCCGCTCCAAAATCCATTTGTAATACTGTTTCTGAAGAGGAGAGATCTAAACTCTTAAAATGCGTTCTATCTTTGGAGGCAAAGATTTCTCAACATCTTTGATGACTCTTCGGAGCAGATGATGCCGAAGCTCTTTGTGTAGATTAGCAAGCACATTCTCGTTGATTGAGCTCAAGTTCTTGTATTTCTCCACAAAATCGTCCTTATTCCTGAACTTGTCCTGATCAAGAAAATGCAATAGAGCCCACAGTTCTTCAACACTATTCTGCAAAGGTGTCCCAGTAATCAACAACTTATTTTTGGTACTGAATTCACAGAGAGCAGTGTAGAGTGAGGCTTCACTGTTCTTCAATCGGTGTGCTTCATCAACCATGAGATAATTCCACTTGATCTTTGAGAGAATGGCCCTGTCTTTCAACACAACCTCATATGTGGTCAATAATATGTTTAACTTAATAAGTCGGCCAGTCTTCTTGTTGGTATAAAATTCATACTCCTGGCAAACCTCTCTACTTGCACGATTTCCAACATAAACAACAGCATTCATATCAGGTAGCCATTTGCAGAATTCTTTTGCCCAGTTTGTTAATGTTGACAAGGGTACAACTACAAGGAAAGGACTGTGTATCTGCTGCACATTCTATAAAAACCCAAGCATTGACACAGATTGCACAGTTTTTCCAAGGCCCGTCTCATCTGCAAGAATAACATTTGTATCATTCCTCCAGCTATTCAACATAGACCATATATTTTTTATTTAAGGCAGAGACTTCACTTTCCAACTGGAAACCTTTCTTCTATTATACACCAGTGAGCTCTCCTTCTTATAATTGGCACCTTTTTCAAAAGCCACCTTTCTATTAACCTCAGCTGTCATTGACAGTGGAACTAATTAAGGATTTTTATCCTGGTTAGCAAGCTTTAAACTCTTACTAGAAGGCAAGCAAGCCTGTAGCCATAACTCAGATGGATTACAAATTTCACCATCAATTTGCCGAAACAGGCTTTTCTATGCATATATCATATTCCCACAGAACTCACAGGAAACAAAAGTGATATGAGTGAGCAATGGTTTCGGACAAATCCCCAATTTCGTAGCGCAGCCAGTGCAAATTATGAATTATGCGCTACTGAAATCACCTAAACATTTTGCGCTGCGAAATTGCTAAAAGGGTTCATGTGCTTATTTGCAGACATTTAGCATCGAAATTTTTTTCAGTGATAACAGACTATACGAGGGTCAAGGCCAAGCCCTCATAGATCATGTTTTTGTGTGGTGTGTTGCATGTTGTGTTGCCCATTTTGACTCTTTTGTTCTAATTCATGGTGTGAAGCTTCAACACTACAATGTCCAAGTTAATTAATTTGTTCTCTCATTCCGACAAACTTGAAGGTACAAAAACCTAAAACATGGCACTGCCTCATCGAAAGTACTCTCATTTACAATGAATTATGGCAGGGTATATGTGATGGTGATATTAAGCCAAATAAACCCACAGATGCAACTGCACTAGAAAAATGGGAAGTTAAGAATGCCAAAGCCTTAGCTCTCATTAAATCTTCTGTCAATGATGAAATGTATGTCCATATAGAAAATGCTACAGAAATTTGATACTCAACCTGAATCAAAGAAATTTGATCTACAATTAAAATTGTTGCAGCATAAATTGATTGAAGGAGGTGATGTTCTTGAATGTATCTAAAGACTTAAGAATATTAGGAAAGAAATCATTAACGTTGGTTTTCCAGCAATAGATGATAGTTTTATGTTAACAATTGTAATTGCTGGACTTCCTACTTCCTACACGCATTTTTTGGAGACTCTACAATTAACTAGGAAATTAGAGAAACTAAAGTTTTATGAGCTCTGCGAAATGTTGACCCAACATGATAAAACCTTTGGGAAGAAGAAGAAAGTTGGTGAAGATGTTTTTTTCACAAAGGCCAGCACTATTAAATCATTAGTGGACAGTTCTCGAGGTAGAGGTAAAGGGAATTTCAATCAAAATCAAGCAACACATAATGTACAAAGTCGAGGTCGAAGCCAAAGTAGAGGAAACAATTTTAATAGAGGCAATAGTTGAGGAAGGAGTAATTTTCAAGGTAGAGGAAACAACCAAGGAAGAGGCAATTTTCAAGGACAAGGAAATAATAATCAAGGTAGAGGACAATCTCAACATAGAAGTCAAAGTAGAGGAAGAGGACAATCTTCACGAAGAGGAAGAGATTTAAGTCAAATTGTGTGTCGAAGATGTAACAAAGTTGGACATTATGCTGAAGATTTTCGAACATCTCTTAATAAAATTCCTAAGTTTCAGTAGCACTCAGTGCAATTTCCAAATGATCAAGATGATGATAACTCATAATTTGTTTTTACTTCCTCACCAGATTTACAATTTTCATCACATCTTAGAAGTGATTATGAAGATGCCTAGATCTAGGATTCAAGGGCAACTCAACACATGACTTGTCGACGTGATTTTTCTTGGAATTTTCAAGATTGCCAACTTAATTCCATTTTTCTTGCAGATGATACAAAACAAAATCCTTATGGAAAGGGAGCAGTTAAATTTTTTCTCCCTGACATTGGAGAAAAAATGATTTCCAATGTATGGTAAGTACCAACTTTTAAGAAAAAATTGCTCTCTTCAGTTACGATTCAACAAGTAGGACATCAAGTGATTATGGAAGATGGTCTAGTCAATATTAATTCAGTCAACAAGAGCTTAGAAACTGTCATGATAGTCTATGAAGATGGAAAATTGTTATGGATGAAAGGGACAATTATTCCAAGGCATTATGATATTGCAGGGGCAGTGACCCTAGCTATTTCACCTCTAAGAATATGGCATGCAAGATAAGGACATTTAAATTTTGAGAGTCTTTCTCAATTATAGAAACAAGGAATGGTTAAAGGACTTCCCACTTTCAGAATGAAAAATGCAAAATGTGAAGCTTGCATTTATGGCAAACAAAGTCGAGAAAGTTTTCCAACAAGTTCATGGTGTGCAAACAGGCGGCTACAACTAGTTCACAGTGATGTTTGTGGACCACCACAAACTTCATTTGGCGGCTGAAAATATTTCTTACTATACATTGATGATTTCAGTAGAATGACTTGGGTTTAATTCTTAAAGAACAAATCATAAGCATTTGAGAAGTTTAAAATTTTTCACCAACTTGTTGAAAATGAGTCAAAGAAAAGATAGGTACTCTCAAGACAGATAGTGGGGGAGAATTCACTTCAAATGAATTCAAAACTTATTGTAGTGAAAATGGCATAAGATGACATCTTACTAATGTTTACACTCCACAGCAAAATGGAGTAGTCAAAAGATTGAATCGCACCTTGATAGGAATGGCGAGATCCATGTTAATGTTCAAGAGGTTAAGTCCAACATATTGGGCAGAAGCAATACATACAACTGTCTACTTAAGAAACAGATCTCCAACTACTTCTTTAGATGGAATCACACCTTATGAAGCTTGGTTTGGTTTCAAACCTAGAGTTAAACATCTTTGAGTATTTGGATTGGTGTGTTATGCCTTAGTTCCGAAAGAAAAATGAACTAAGCTTGACTCCAAAAGTTTGAAATGCACAATGATTGGCTATTCTGATGAGGAGAAAGGGTATCGTCTTTTGACCAATGGAAAATTTATTGTAAGCAAGGATGTCATTTTTTATGAAACACAGAGTAAGAGTGTTGAAGAAATCAAAATACTTCTTCAAAAGTTAGAAACTAAAGGCATTCAAAGAAAAGGAAATACACAAAGTCAACCAAATTCAAAAAATTGGTAAGAACTTGATTTTCCTTCCTCTGAAGATGAGTCATCTAGTCCATCTACTTCAACAACATCATCTGGGTCTTCTAGCAGTTCATCTGCATCTCCAAGAAGCATCAGTTATTTTGAGTGTGATTCTCCAGACTCTTCACGTGAACAAATAACATCAGTGTATATTAATCCTCTTTACAATGATGGAGACTTTTCAAAATTGCAAACAAGTTTGAGCACCAACTACCGAAAGGGGCAGTTCAACTTTTAAAAGATGTAAAACCTGATGAGTAGAATAAAACACGCACTAGAAGGTCACACAGAAGTGAAGGAAATTTTTCCTTGATAGAAAATGATTTTACTGAACCTTCCACATACAAAGAAGAAGTAAAACATAAAGAATGGCAACAGGCTATGGTGAAGAATATCAAGGAGTAATTGATAACAACACTTGGAAACTTGTTGATTGTCCATAAAACGTTAAACCCATAGGATGCAAATGGGTTTACAAAATTAAGTATAATCAAAAGGTAGAAATTGAAAAGTATAAAGCATGACTTGTCACAAAAGTTTTTTCACAGCAGGAAGGCATTGATTATGAGGAAAATTTTGCTCCAATAGCTAAGTGGAACACCATCCTATTAACACTTGCATTGGCCGCTCAATATTTATCAAATGGATGTGAAAATTTCTTTTCTCAACGGGGATTTACAGGAAGAAGTGTATATGACACAACCACTAGGTTTTGCAATTGAAGGGCAAGAACATAAAGTCTGCAAATTGATCAAGGCTTTATATGGATTAAGACAAGCTCCTCGAGGTTGGTATGCAAAGATGGATGAGTATCTTAAGGAAGTTGGTTTTCAATGAAGTGAATCTGATGATACTTTGTATGTGAGACAACAGGGAAAATATATGGTAATCCTTGTTATGTATGTAGATGATTTGATCATTACCTGAGTTACATGCAGGTTTTAAGATGACATATTTGGGATTACTTCACTACTATCTTGGAGTTGAAGTCTTCCAACATCCACACCATAATTTCATTTCTTAAAGTAAGTATGTAGCAAAGTTTTTTCAATGATTTTCCATGCAAGATTGCAAGCTAGTTCTTACCCCCATGGAGCAAAACTTGAAACTTTCAAAATTTGAAGGAGGGGGAAAGTTGGACAGTACTACTTACAAACAATTGATTGGCAGCTTGAATTATTTGATAAATACTCACCCTGATCCATGTTATGCAGTCAATATTCTTTCACTTTTTATGCAAGAACCACAAGACAACCACTGGAATGCAGCCAAAAGAGTTCTTCAATATATCGAAGGAACAAAATATTTTTCTCTTCATTACACAAAGACTAAAAATTTTGTACTTGGTGGATATTCCAATGCCGACATTGCTGGAAGTATTGATGATGAAGCATCAACATCAAGTTATTCAATGAACATGGGGTTAGTAGCAGTGCCTTGGAGTTGTATGAAACAAGCTACAGTGGCCACTTCTTCAGCAGAAGCAGAGTACAGTTCAACATGGGAAGCAACATGTGAAATTGTTTGGTTGCACAAAATTTTGCAGGACTTGGGCATTTCTCAGGCCGAAACTACATCATTATTCATTGACAGCCAGTTAGCCATCAAACTTTCCAAGAACCCAGTTATTCATTCAAAGACAAATCATGTGGACACCAAGTATCATCGTATCAGATCTCTCATTGCCAAAGATGTCCCCAAGCCAGTTTATTGTCCTTCCAAAGATGAGATCTCCGAAATTTTCACGAAACCGCTTGGCAGAATAAAATTACTAAGCTCAAGGATGAACTTGGTACCTATTTTAATGTATCTTTGGATCATAGGGAGGAATGTTAGATGATCCAAAAATAAAATATTATCATAGGCTATAAAGTTGGAATAAAATAATTATTAATTTAAGATATTAAATTAATAATTACTATTATAGAATGTTTAATTATTTAATGGAGACATTTAGAATTAGTATATCGTTGTAACATGATATGGCTCTCCAAATGTGTCATATCTTAGGCTCTATTTTAGGAGATTTTTTAGCTAGTTGTTTTGAATATCATTTATTATAAATGGACCTTGTTATTTAATAAGTGATCCATAATTAGAGGTAGTTAGGACATTGAGCTTATAAATAGCTCATTGCAAATGTTTGGTTGTTCAAGTGTAAACTCTTGCAAAATCAAATATGTATTTATTTTTTTCTGATTAATAAAATTACGTGTCTGAGAACACTTCTACCATTATTTTTATTATTTTTATTTTCATGCCAAAGGCACAACATTTAATTGTACCTCATCAAATAATTTGGAAGAAATCACAAATTTGGCCCTACACTACTGGGGTACCTTTACTTTAACTTTATCGCTTACCCAACCAAGCGGGTATAGACTCTATGATTAAGTTTTCTTGGGAATCTGAATCGAATAGATTTTTCACATTTGTATGTTTTATGATAACTCTAATGTGGAATAACTCAATTCTCCTACACTCATTACGTACCGACTCAATCAAATAAATAGTACTTGCAATCGAATGCAAACTATCATTAATAGAAACAGTACCTCTTGCACCCACGACTGTGATCATTGTCTTATCGCTAGAATCTGATGGAAGGTCTTGCACTGTTGCAACTATATTTTTCCTCCCTATTCCACTGAATCTCTTTGGTCTCAGTGGTAGATGCAACTTGTAATGAGTGCAAGACGGTGTTGCTCCATCCCCTTTTTTGGCTGCAAAAATATTCTTATCCTTCCCCTTGCCTTTCTTCTCGAATTTTCCATGCTGAGGTTTGTATGGTGTTTTCTTGGCTTGATCATCTCTGTCATTCTTTCCCCGACTTTCAAGATGAATAGACTTTACGCTGGCCTCATCAATTGTATTAGGCTCGAACAATAACAATGAGTGTCTTATGTAACTATGTAGTGCACCAACGTACTTAGTTATAATCTCGAGCGAATCTAATGAGATACCGAGATTCAATGCTTGTTTCCAAAATTCTTCAATGAATATTTTAATATTTTTCCTTTACCTTACCTTATATATTTCCATTCCATAAGTTCCTTTTGTTTATAATCCAAATGGTAAAATTGGTCTTTCAATGTAGAAATAAAACTAGACCGAGAGGAAAGAAGGTTACCTGACTTATTGCTTCCCTTTTGCAACTTGCTCTCCCACAAAATGAGAGTAGTGCCACTTAGTTGAAGAGATGCTAACAAGACCTTTGCCTCATATTCTTTGAACTATTGGATCTGAGAGTAAACCTCTATTTTTCTTATTTAATTATTGAGTTTTTCTACACTACGCTCTCCATTTTACATGGGAAGATCAAACTTTACATCTAGCTTGAAGAACGGTTTCTTAGATGTGTGTTTGGAATCTTGATGAGAGTGATGAGAACTATCACTTGAATAAGGAGAGGGAGGAGGCTCGTTTCCACCACCTTCATGATTTTTTGAGCTATTATCATTGATGCCTTCCTTCTCGTACCAAAGTGTTTTATCATACTCTGAAAATAGCTTGTCCACTTTCTCTGTCGTATTGTAGAATACATTACAAAAATTATGTTCCTGTTCTGAGCAACCTTCTTGATTTTCCAGGTTTGTTCTTTGATGTGAACGTCCTGCTTCAAGATAAAATGACTTAAGTGTTCCTTCTCCTTTTTGCATCTGGTTTCGGGTTATCATATACTCATGCAGTTCGCATCGACAAAGACCTTGTCTGATACAAACTTGATCCAAGATCTTTTACTTATAGATGCATATAAAATCTACATCAAAGGAAGCATATTAACCATGGAAATTACAAGTACACAAAAAATGTGGAAATAACATGATAAGCAAGAAACCATGACACAAATATTCGATTACGGAGTTCATCCAATTTGGACTACATCTTTGGGCCCTCTTCAATAGCAAGGATGCCTTCTTTTATTAAGTGGCATAAAAAAGAGATAAAAGTACAAGAAAAATTATTTACAATCCTTATACGTCCAAGCTAGAAGATGGATGAAGAATGTAGTGTCCAACTTTAGAAACAGACAATAATAATGGAATCCTGGTGAAAAATCATGCAAAAGCACCTATCCAAACACCCAATTCAGATAATCAGGCCTTCTGCACATTCTTGGAACCTCCCTGATGCTCAAGGTGAGGTCCTGGCCTACTGCCAGGTCATGGTCTGCTGCATACAATGGTTTTTGAAGCAATCAGCCAGTCCTCTTTGCCTTTCTCCTACACGAATGGTCGTTTATATAAGCTCATGGTAAATCTCTCAACTCCGAGGCAGTTCCAAACAATGAGAAGTTTTAGACAGTGGGTTTGTTTCAGGAAACGATTCTCAGGCCTAATGATACATGGAAAAAAAAGTTACAATTATGGAGAAACCCCTTACAATCATGGCACAAAACTTCTTTAGTTGTGCATTGAAACCGATGGCTTTAACTATCAGCATTCCTCCCATCGACATTGCTAATTGGTGGAAAGACCAACCCATGGATCAATTGCCCTGCAATAAACATGGACCTATTGGGAGTTTTAACCATAACATATAAAATATCACATGCAGGAACCACATCGCAAATGTTAATCGACAGAGCCTATCAGTGTACAGACTTACATAGGCACCCGCCAGGATAATTAATCACCATGTATAAGACACCGGGTCCAAAGCCCTATCGCAAATTGCAATCGGTGGAGGCCAGGGTGATACTCCATACAACTTCTCCCATTGTGATCTGCGATTGCGATTTTATCACATCATAATCAAGCTTTGCCAGGGGCTGATTTTTAAACACTTGCAAAATGTGATTTCGATTTGATCTCATCACAACAATGACCAATTTTCCTTAAGTTGTGGACCTTTTCTTCCGCAATCTGTGATATGCAGGACCAATGGTAGCCTGCCACTTGGTGTTTCACCATTCACTGAGAATGTCTTCCACATCATCTCCTCCTATCACTTGGACAAGTCAAACATAAACTTTGAATTTCTCTAACTTCTTCGTATGAAATCAGATTCAAGGGTCATTTGGATCATTGGAATCAGGCTGACGACCACTTTGATCTGCTGCTAAGTTTATCCAAATGCTTCCACTTTGAGTTTTGAGCCTTTTACCATGCCACTAGTACTTATTTGATGATCCATCTGGATCAACTAGTTGATTGAAGTTCAACTAATGTTGAGACCAAAGTGACCTTGAAAACAAAAGGTGTTACTGAAGGTTCACATTCAAACATTCCTAAGGTGCCTGAAGTTGTTGATCCCATGGATGATGCAAGCTAAAACATGTGTATTATATTTGTTGTCGTCTTCACATCAAGAGGCCGAATCATGATAGTGGGTTGACTAGCCTCCTACCATGGTAAACGAGAGGTTCAAGGGGCAATAGGTACAGGAATTGAGACTTCACTACTCGAAGCATCCATATTTCAAATAATAGTAAGGGTATTGCAAGAAAATTGGAGATGAGGGTAAGAATGTGAATAGTGTATGTACATATTGTACAAACTGCATGGGTGATTCATGCATAAAATTTTATTTTCTTTGGAAAATTCAAGTAAGGTGACTTGCACCTCACAGACATTTAGGCCTCACTGCATTTCATATTTAGAAATAACACCCTTAATATAGGAGATTAGGAAAATTATTAGTTGCATGGACATGGAGATGAGACAAAAAACATGGAGGAGGAGGCTTAGGTGTTGCATATGGAGTGGATTCCAGTTAGGTTGCCATATCTTTGGTCCTGTTTTTTTGAGATTTCCCCCCCTCACCATCTTCTTTCACACTAGGAGTAGCTTCTTGTTGAGGTTGCATTAGAACTAAATAAGTGGGAGGGGTGGTAGGGACTAACTGTACCAATGTCAAAGCTACATAAGGTTTGAGCTAATTTGGATGGGTGTTGGGAGGAGTATTAATGTACCATACTAGGATCCCCAAGGTAAAGTTCAACAAAATCATCATAGCTATCACTAGAGTGGTGACTATTCCTCGTCATGGGAAAAATAAAAGTGTGTGTGTATATATATATTATAATATATATATATATATATTACATATATTCTTCATAGGTCCTTCTTCATTCATTCATTAATAATGCAGGTTACAACGATAAAAACACGGTTAGAGGCCTCAACTTTCCCTATTGGAAACCAGGTCTGTTGACCACCAAAATGCATTATATACCATCCAAAATCGGAAAGATTTGAGTATGTAGAGTAAGGTCTGAATATGTAGCCACCAATGTCTATTTAGATATCTATAAAATTCTATAGTAACTAAAATATATAACAATAAATACCAAAAAAAAAAAGCCAACAAAGCTAAACATGATAACATCTATTAATCGAAGGGCTCCATAGGGATTAGGTCCTTTGTTCTCGAACCAAGCTGTTCGTATTGGGGGAGACATAAAATTTGTTCCTTAATGTAGCGAAAATGCTTGTTTTGTTACTGAATCTAGATCTCGATCAACTGTAATTTATTTTGAATTTCATGCTACCCCAGATCAGGCTACCCTCCATTCATCTGAGGGGTCAAAATGGCTTTGGCCACAATACTTTTCATCATCCAATCTAAGTGAACAATATGCTTGTACTCGGTGGTATGCCCATAGGTGTTGCCTGGGTTGGGAAAAGATTGCTCCAATCTTACTCCTGAAATTCTGTAGTTTCCCTTTAGTTGAGTTCTCTCTCCCATGTTGTAATTAGTGGCCTAAAATAAACTAGAGTTCTAGCATTATATGCATGCACCGCCTCTTTGATTATCTGAGCATCGATGCTCTTACTGCTCCTCTTCAGGAGTCGGGTAGATGGCGATGCTCTGTCTATGTTTTACCTTTGGCGAAGGTTGTTACCAACCGAGATTTGTATTTCTCCACCTTTACTTATGCATTTTTATTCTTCTTGAACACCCATTTGCTGCCAATGGTTACCTTCCAGTGGGCAACTTCACCAGATCCCAAGCCTCATTTTTGTGCAAAGATGCGATTTCATCAACCATGGCCTCTTTCCAGAGTTTTCCATCCTCTAAATCTATTGCTTATTTCATAGTTTTGGGATCATCATCAGTAATAGATAAAGAAAAATTTGAACAAAAAGCAGATGGACTATACCTTTCTGGCTGCCTTCTTTATCAAACTGATCTTCTCACACCTAGAGTTTGTGGCTCTTCATCTTCTGATTCCTCCTTTTCTATAGAGTTCGATTCTTCCTCCTTTAGCTCAAACTCTATCTTCTCAGGTTCCTTTGGTTGAAATTCATGTTTAATAACATCTTTCAGCTCTCTGAACAACACATCTCAGTTGCACACAACCTTCCTTGTTATTAGGTTCCAAAGCTTATAACCCTCTAAACCATCCTTATACCCAAGAAAGATTCACTTTTTAGATATACTATCTAGCTTGGTTCATTTCTCCTTTGGAACATGTACATATGTATCGCATTCAAATACCCTCAGATGTGAAAGAGAGGATTTGTTACCAGTCCATACCTCTTGTGGAGTCTTATCCTCCAATGCTGATGAAGGTGACGTGTTGATCAGGTAACATGCATTATCCACTGCCTCTACCCAAAATTCTTGTTCTAACTCGGCACCACTGAGCATGCTTCTTGCCCTTTCCATCAATGTCTTGTTCATTATTTCTACAACTCCATTTTGCTGAGGTGTATATGGAGTAGTCTTCTTCCGTGCTATACCACACTTCTTATAGAATTCCTCAAATTCCTTGTTGCAAACTCTCCACCATTATCTATCCTCAACACCTTTATCTTCTTCTCTCTCTGATTTTCCACAAGAGCCTTAAATTCTTTAAACCTATCAAAGACTACAGATTTCTTCTTAAGGAAATATATCCATGTATTCCTTGAGAAGTCATCTATAAATGACACATAGTACACAAAATTACCCAGTGATGGAACCTTGACAAGTCCAAACACATCACTGTGCAAAAGCTCTAATACATGTTTCGCCCTCTTACTACCAGAGGGGAAACTCACTTGATTCTGCTTCAAATATACACAATTTTCATAGAAATCAAAACCCAGAGAGCTATTGCTCATACCTTCTATGATACCTCTACCATGAAGTATTCAAAGGCCCTTCTCTCCAATATGTCTAAGCCTTTGATGCCACAGCATGGCCTTCTCTCCAGAGACCACTAGATTTTCTGCTCCTATTTCAGGAACCACAAAACTATTGTACCCATCGATAATAGTGGTACCTTGCAACTTGTATAGAGTTCCAATCCGAACTCCCTGCATCAATATCGGTGCTCCCCAAACCATCTTGCAGGTATCCTTCTCGAACACTGTTCTTACACCTGCATCTTCCAGCTTTCTTACAAATACCAAATCTATGGCTAATGTAGGAATATGCAGAAAACCCGGAAGTGTTCTAACCCTTCCACCTTGCAATATCAACTTTACTTTTCTGAGACCAATGATTCTAGCCTTCCTATCATCCCCCAAGAAGACATCACCACCATCATATTTCTTGTACTTGTAGTACCACTCTCTATGGGGAGTGAAGTGAAGGGATGCACCTAACTCAATCAACCATGCCTCATGATCTACATGTGTACTTGAAGAAGCCAAGTACACATCCCCACCTTCATTTGAGGTGGTTTTCACCTCTGCAGAAGGAGCATCATCAGATCCCTTTCCTTTATCAGGAGCTTCAGATTTATAGTCCCTTTTGTAGTGCCCTCCCTTTCCGCGTTTCCAACACACCACCTTTGCAGGTTTTCCTAAAGATTTAGATCTCCCTCTAGATTTTTATCTCCCACTCAATGACTTATTTTTGTTTTTGTTGTGGGACCGTCCTTGTACAAACAAGGCATCACCATTCTAGCTCTCCATATTTTTCCGTCTCATCTCCTCCATTAGCACGAATGAGACTATTTCATCAAACTACAAGGCAGTGGCATTGCTACCTATTGCAATAACCAAACTATCCCATGAATCCGGTAGAGAACACAACAAACTGATGCACTTATCTTCATCTGAAATTTTTATATCAATAAATGCTAACTGACTTACCACAGTATTAAATGTGTTTAGATTCTCTGTCATTGAGTCTCCTTCTTTCATCCTCAGTTTATACAACTGTTTCTACAGGAAGAGTTTATTCATGAGAGACTTAGATTGGTACAAAGTCCCTAACTTGTCCCACAAAGCCTTCGCGATAGCTTCCCCTAATGCATTTAGCAACACTGAATCTGAGACACATAATCGTATCATGCTCTTTTCCTTCCAATCCAACTTCTTACATCCTTCATCGGACACTCCCATCGATTTAGTACTCGGATCTACCACGATCCACTGAGCTATCCACCAACAGATCCTCCATTTTGAGTTTCCACAACTCAAAAATCTGACCATTAAATTTCTCGATCTCTATCTTTCCACTGCTCGCCATCTTCTTTCAACAACATAATCAATCTCACATATCTCCCACTGAACGGGGTCTACCACAAGCTCGAGCAAAACCCCTTAGCAACAAAGGTGTCCCCTTGAAGCCAAAATAGTTGTGATACCAAATGTAGGTTTTAACCCCATACAGAAATTTCCTGTATACGAATTCTGAAACACATAAAATAAACAATGTGATAGCATAACACATAAAACACATATACACAGAGACTTTCCCCTAGATCCCAAAACTGGGACTACCAGCTTGATTTTTCACTATGTTCCTTTCAATGTTACAATACATATTTATACTTGCCGAAGCATCCAATTCCATGGAACAAAAACCATTGCGTCCAAAAACATGTGCAAAAATCATGCACAAAACCATAGGTGGGTCCGCCCAACCTAACATAGGTTCCAAAACCAAAAATTTTCGGGACACTACCCTGGACCCCATAAAGAGGGGTTACCGGTACACCTCAAACCCCTTGTAACCCCCCTCTAACCCCTGGGTAACTACATGGGCTAGTCATGGAAAGAATATAACACAACCCAACAGGCATAAGTTGGGGTTTAAGGATGACCACCAACACTGGAATCCTTAATGCAATTCCTAGAACTCTTCCAAAACTTGCAAGAACTTCAAGTATTCTACTAGAGGAAGTGCTCCTAATGCTTTGAAGAGGGAGACATTTAACCTAGAAAATGGAGGTGTACAACCTCCGTAAAAAGGGAGAACCTCAATATGAAAAGGGAGGCCAACCTATAGTGGTTTAAGGATGACCACCAATTCTAGAATGCTTAATGAAATCCTTGGAACTCTTCCAAAACTAGAAAGAAGTTGAATTATTCTCCTTGACGAAGTGTCCCCAATAATTTGAAGAGGGAGAAACTCAAAGTGAAAAGGGACATTTCAACTGTGCATAGATGCTTTAAGGGTGACCACCAATTGGAGGCATGCTTTGTCTCTCGCTACAACTTTGAATCATATGGTATGTTATCGCTCAAGCTCACTTGATGTGGTTTTGAAGCATGTAGATGAACATCATTTCCCACACTGTCATATACAAGGTGAGAAGATGGAGAAAAATCAACTAGAAGACCTTTTAATATTCTAGAAGAGATTCTCACCTGTGACTAAAATATCTTCTTTGTTTTTGAAGTCTATTTCCAAGAAGTGATCCATCCAAGATGAATCTTTGTTCTTGCAGGAGATTTATTTTTGAAGAATTTGTTTGAAGAATGAGTATGATGACCACAATGCCTACACGAGTGAAGATCATAACAATGATATTTCACATGGCCAATGTTGTCACAATGTTGGCATTTCACAATATGTTGTTCTAAAGGAGGAGGAACAAGTAGCTATGAGCAGTCTTGAAGAAATCCAACACTTTGAAATCAGTTTGGCTTGGAATAGTCTGGAATATAAAATTAAACATACTTGTCATATCCAAGACCATTTTTGTGCTTGTTGTTGACAGGATATTTGCAAGGTCTGATGATGGACTTTGGAAGTGTAGAGTGAGATTCTACATTTTTATGCACATTTTCTCATGAAATGGGTATTGCATCTACAATTTATTATTGTTGATGGGAGTCTATCTCGATATTATAAAAACAATAGGTTTAGAATGATAACCATGCTTATGTAACTCACCTTGCAGTAGCTCTCATTAAAGCTGAAAAAACCAATTTTATCTTGTGTATTTTGAAGAGAGGTTTGAATATATGTGATAGTGTCTTTACTGTCTTTAACTATGCTTTCAACAGTAGACCTTATTAGAGTTCTTAATAACTCTAACAAAGGGTCAATTTGATCCATTTTGGTAACCCTGCCCTTCAACAATAAATAAGTCACAAAATAATGAGGAAGATAAATATTCATTGGCTATGTCTTAAAGAAAATATCATCTCTTAAGGATGTAGGCTCTTCAAATGTGCCTCCATACATCATATGGCCATCAAAACTATATATAATGTAATATACCACATGACTCAATTCGCAAAATAATTATGCACCATGCTCCATATATTAAAACTTCAATGCACTTTATGGGATATATTATTGACTTTTATAGAAAAAATAGCGAGCACCACTCACAATTTGAGTTATTTATATATCAATATGATGCATTGACATGTCATGGTTTAGCCTCAACTAATGCATATGAAGAACAAGAACCAGCAATGATAGTTGTAGCATCAACTCAATATTAATAATGAAATTACTCTCTTAAATGATGCACATATATAAGCCAACTCAACATTACAATTTACAAGGGTTTCAGAGTATAAGTTCACTAACCCACTGATATGACTACCAACTAAATAAAGATGACTGACTACTGAATGCACATACCAGAAAACATACTCGTCTTGTGGCAGTAATATGAAATGCTCCCGTTCGATTTTCCTTCAGTATAAGATGAGAAATTCCACTAAAAATTAGCACAATGCCTACCCTTAGTCAAGGTGCAGAAATGAGGTCCCTATTCTCAAATCCAACGGTTAGCATTTAAGATGTTAAAAAACAACCTCAAACAGAATATGACAATGAGCTATTGAAGGTGTTGGAAGAAGAACTCAGCTTTTGAGTGCTTGGACTGAGTATACCTCTTTACAAGTGACATATTAGCTTGGAGCACACTAAAATGGATGCAATATTATTTTAGTTTAGCGTAGCTCCTGCTTAGCTTATGAATATTACAACTTGTAACATAGGGTTGTAGGTATCAACATAACCAAGGGTAAGGGTGTTGCGCAACATGGTAAGAAGTGGAAGGTGTTGGAGATGACAATTGAAAGGAGAAAGATGTAGTTGAGGCCGGTGAGGCCGATGGGGCCAAGGCTTGAGGGAGAGGGCAAAGACGCTGAGGCCCTGAGCAAGAGTAGAGGTAAGTCATCTATGTACACTGAAGGGATGTATCATTGTGGGAAGCCAACCAACTGTGGTATGCCTTGAAACATGAGGAGCATAAAGATGAGTCGTGAGAGGAAGGGTGTAAAGGGAGGTGTGGAAGTATGGTGAAGAGTCACCTATGTGGGGAGGTATCAAAGCTGAGTGTGGTATGCCAAGGGATCAAAGCACAATTAATCGATATGTATTTCTTTCCTAGACTTCCACCTCAATTAACCATGAGTTATACTTCCTGAGCTCATGCGACTGATCTTCCTTATCGCACGTCCATGTCAACAATCATCTCATTGTTCCCCTCGATCTTGTCTTAGGTATGTTCACCGAACTCCCACTTCCTTTTCACTCAATGGAGTCAGACCCTAGGTGTAATGCCCGCAAGCTGCAGGCAACACAACGAGGGTGCGTGAGGGCAACGAGCCAAGGGAGCAGCAATGCGATGGAGGAAAACGTGAAAATAACCAAGTGTAGGGTCATTTGGTTTATAGGATGATGTGCACTCTAGTGGGATGATGGGTGGGCGAAGCCAACCAAGTGAATGGGAACGATGGTTGAGGAGTTGGATTGGCCGAGGGGTGAGCTGACGTATTTGAGTGTTAAAACATTGGGCTCAACGGGCGGTCGGCTAGGCAAGCCGATGTGACCTTCCATGATGGTGAACGAGTATAAGTTAGTGGCGTTGGAAAGTCATCCAACCATCAGCCAATGAGCAACACAAGTCTTCAAGTAAGGCAAAGGTGAAGTGCAAAGTGGAGGTTTGAAGTCTAAGGCGTGGTGCAAGCGGACACAGGCCAAAGCTCTTAAGACGAAACAAGAAGTTCGAGCCAAGGTGAATCTCAACGAGTCAGGGTGTAGGTGGATGCACACGCACACGGGTTGCTGAACGAGCCAAGGGCATAGTAGGGTGTTCATTCAAGAATTCATTCGAGGTTGCATCAGGGTGTCTGGGTGAACGACGAGTTGGTCGAAGGCACGGTAGGGCGTTCAGCTAAATGGCCGATTAAAATGCTAGGTGAGGGCATGGTAAGGCATTCGTTTGAGAAATCTTTCAAGGGCATGACAGGGCATCCACGTAAATGACTAGTCAGGTGAGGGTGCAATAGGGAATCTGGTCGAATGTTGGGCGAAAGTGCGATAGGGTGTCTAGCCAAACAACAGGTCAAACAAAGGGTGCGGTAGGGTGTTCGTGTGAACAACACATTTGGATAGAAACGTGTAAAAATGAATGAAGGGCAAGTTGGGGAAATGCGCTCGAGTCGAACGAAGCTAAGAATCGTGCGACGGTTGAAGGTGTTAGCAAATAGGTGAGCCATGCATGAAGCGAACAAGTTGAATGATAGTTCAGGTGACTTTGCCCAAGGTTGGGCAAGGCTGCATGACAGGTGCAAGAAGTGACTTTGTATATATGTAAAGGTGAAATTTGGGGTTTCCCTTGGATGTAAGCTTATATGTAATTCTGAATATTAACATTATTGATACGGTGAGACTCATAATTGCAAGGAGTTTCCCATCCCATTATAATCCGCTACGCACTTGAATGGTAATAATGTTAATATGCTAAATGGTATATGAATGTTTCCACTGTGTTTTAAAGATGAATATGCTTAGTTGTTGAAAAATAAACTAAGTTTCAAATGTAGTAGTAGTCCATGATCATTAGTATTGCTAAAAAGAAAATGGTCGGTGGTGCCACACCTCCTATAATATGGTTGGAAAAGTACCATCAGTGTAGTGGCATGACAAGTGGTATCGGAGCCCTCTGCATTTTACGGAACTATCATGACACGGGCGGTTCAGTGGAATCAGATTTGCAAAAAAACCGATCCCATTGTCACTCCGTGAAAAGTGGTATCAGCGCGTGGAGATGAGAAATTAATCCCACTACACTTTTTGATAGGTGCTTTCATAAGTTTTGCGAACTTTGCTGATTCAGAGGTGCAGGATTTGCAGAGAAGCTGGTTCCACTACACTTTGTGACAAGTTGGTAACAAGACTTGTGAAAAGTGATTCAGGGTTGTAAAGAAAGTAGACAGTAGAGATGGAAGAAGGACCTATGATAGGTGAATCTAGCCACAATGTGGGAGAAGCTTTCCATAACAAGGTATTGGAACAAATGAGGGAATGGAGTTCTAAATAGGCTTCGATGAACGCTGAGAACATGTAGATGTAGAAAGTCTATGCGAAGATAAAGGAAGAACTTTAAGAACTTAAAGACCAATATGAGGAAGCGATAAATAAGGATTTTCCTCGTAAGAAGGTCATTGTAATAGATCACGATGAGCTCAAATATATTGAAAAACTTGGGAACTACTATTGAGACAATCACGTAGAAGTTCGAAGGCTTAGTTCGATGGAATAAGTAAATGGGCACTTGGTTGGTGCACTTGAGCAGAATGCGATGAAGGACAAGCTTGAGGAAATTCAAACCAAACGAGGATTGAAATGCTTAGAAGAGCCAAACAAGGAGGTGAAATACCTTAAGAAAGAAGTGAGGTCGAAGCATAAGTCGATAGACTCTTCTAAGGTTGAATTGTTGAAAAAGGTTGCTAATGTAAGGTGCAAGATCAAACTGAAAGAGGATGGTGATTCCTTGAAGTTTAGTTTTGTACAGGTGATTGCGTATGACAAGATATTTGCATTTTTAGTAGACATGGGAGCTACTCATCGTTTCTTGAGCAAGAAAGCAAAAAAGTCTTTTAGAAAGAAAGCTAAGATGAAAAGAGAGTGGAGTGATTTCAAAGTAGTCAAATCTACCACAAAAGTTGTTATTAGTGTGATGGAGAACACTAAGGTGAGAGTGGGCTCGTGGTTTGGAAAGTTGGACTTGAGGATCATGAACTTGGATGATCATTCTATGGTGCTAGGACAAGATTTTCTGAGGCTTGCACAAGCCATAGCGATGGTGGACTAGGACATTCTCTTGATCACAGCTGAAGGGAGAACAATGTTGGTTCCAATGAATAGAAGGAGTTTCTTGGGGTATAGAGCAAGGATGGCTTCTATGACTTTGTATCCCAAACATCCGAATGTGAAGCATGAGGATGTGGAGCAAAGAGGACTTGGGAGTATGACTCAAACAATGAAGGAAGACAAGTTAGTTGACTTCATTCCAAGAGTGAAGAAGAAAGAAGGAAGTGGGAGATCAATCTCATGAATCCTGAAGCACTTGGTAGAGACATCTTCTACTAGAGACATTCATGATGGAGTTGCAGATGAAGGAAGTTCAAATACTTTTTTAGTGGCAGTGGTTGGGGAGGATTATGCAGAGAGAAATTTGGTTGGCATATTAGAATTTTATAGGTATGCTATGGGCATATATGACTTTCAGTTGATGAAAGACAAGCTTGGGAAGCTTGGGTGTACATGTGAAGAGGTTGAGGCTATGCACAAATACTTGGAGATGCAGTACTAATATGATACATGAGTGGATGAGAGTGAGGGACGAAACTTCCTAGCCCTCCTTTCTCGATAAACAACCTTGGGGATGGGTTGGTGCAAGGACGTTGGTTGGAAGGGGTTGCACAACCTTGAAAAGGGGCCTTAGAGGAGGCTTCTTTTGATAACAAGTGGATGATACCGAAATGAATGTGACTACGTGGCAGCATATTGACATTAGCATCATGGACAACATGTTGCACATGGGATGAAGATACCATGGATGTGAGCATGGGTTTTGAGCAGATTCTTGATTGAGTTTGAGATTGTGACATGATGTTGAAGAAACAACCAAGGTGGCATGGAGAAGGTACATTCTCGTGGGTTGAGTGTTATGGTTGGATTAGCTACCCAATCAATTCGATGACATGGGGGCATGCAGTGCAGTGGGTTTGTGTTAGATAGATGTCTTGGTTTTGACAGAGATGTTGTGATGGTTGGAGTATTCTGCAAAGGAGCTCACATGATGGAAAAACACATGATGGAGATTGTTGTATTATATATACTGCAAGGATGTTTCTAATATATAGAGTGGCTGAAGTTATGGATCAAGAATGGAGCACATACTTATGGATTATACGACATTGGTATGGACATCTTGGTGACGGATGGTTGCTGGGGTGGAAAGGGATTATTGAGGATGAGAATGATTTCAAGTGGGGGAGAATGTAACGCCCATGAGCTGTAAGCAACACGGTGAGGGCGCACAAAGGTGATGAGCCAAGGGAGCAACAGTGCAATAGAGGAAAACGCAAAAATAACCAAGTGTTGGGTCATTTGGTTTATAGGCCAATGTGCAGTCCCACTGGGCCAACGGGTAGGCAAAGCCAACCAAGTGAACAGGCACAATGGTTGAGGAGTTGGGTTGGTCGAGGGGTGAGCCAAAGCGTTTGAGTGTTAAAACGTTGCGCTGAATAGGAGCTCGGATGGGCGAGCCAACGTGACCTTCCATGATGGTGAAAGGGTATAAGTTGGTGGCATTGGAGAGTCATCCAACCATCAACCAATGAGGAGGAAAAGTCTTCAAGTAAGGCGAAGGTGAAGCGTGAAGTGGAGGTTTGAATTATAAGGGATGATGCAAGTGGGCATGAGCCCAAGCACATACACTCGAACAAGAAGTGCAAGCCAAGGTGCAGCTGAATGAGTCAAGGCATGGGTGGATGCACACGCACACATGTTGCTGAAAGAGATGAGGGTGGGGTTGGGTGTTCATTCGAGAAGTCATTCCAGGACGTAGCATGGCATTCGAGCGAATGGCAAGTTAGGAAAAGGCGCGGCAGGGTATTTAGCGGAATAGTCAGTTGAAACACTAAGCGAGGGTGCGATAGGGTATTCGTTTGAGAAATCGTTTAAGGGCATGACATAGCGTTGAAGCGAACAATGAGTCAGGTGAGGGTGTGGTACGGTGTCTGGTCAAACGTTAGACGAAGGCATAGTAGGGTATCTGACTGAACAACGGGTTAAACGGAGGGCGTGGCAAGGCGTTCAGGTGAATGACACGTTCGGGCTTAAATGTGCAATGGTGAAGGGTGAATGAAGGGCAAGTTGGTGAAATTCGCCCGGGTCGAATGAAATAAAGAATCATGTGACGTTTCAAGGCGTTAGCGAATGGGTGAGTTATGCACGAGGCGAATGAGCTAAACGACAGTTCAGGTGACTTTGCCCAAGGTTGGGCAAGGTTGCACGATAGGGAGGAAGTGAATTTGTATAAGTGTAAAGGTGAAATTTGGTGTTTACCTTAGATGTAAGCTTATATGCAATTATGAATATTAACATTATTGATACGGGAAGACTCATAATTGCACGCAGTTGCCCCTCCCATGATAATCCACTATGCACTTCAATGGTAATAATGTTAATATGATAAATGCTATATGAATGTTTCGACTGTGTTTTAAAGATGAATATGCTTAGCTCTTGAAAAATAAACTAAGTATCGAAAATAGGTGTAGTCGAGAGTCGTTAGTATTGTTAAAAAGAAAAGGGACAGTGGTGCTGCACCTCCTATAATGCAGTTGGAAGAGTATCGCCAATGTAGGGGCATGACATCCAGTGTGCAACTAGAGTGTGACATCATATTACGAGGGCCGAGGTAGTGGTACGCTAAGGGGTGGATGGAGATATGCACGGAGGACACAAGACAAAGTATAAATCATTTCCTTTTTTTTTTTTAATTTATTTACAAAATTTCATGCAAAGAGGGACGAGCCCTAATCAAGGAGAAGGAGAATCAACAAAGCCAAGGAAATGTGAGGGTTGATAGAGTTGGGAGGGAATTGCATGGTAGAAAACCTAATGCATAAATGGTGAGGAAGAAGACTATACAATTAGGGGTTGAGAAACCCACAAAGAAGGCCACACATCATTGTTGCTATACCATGTTAGGCACATGTGAATGTGAATAGTCATGAATGATAGAAGAGTGAGTTACTCTTCTTATTAACATAGATGTACTTTATGAATCCAACATCACTAGGACTCCCTTTGACCCTTTAGCTCCTACACCATAATCCTTAGTGGATTAGGTGTCCAAAAATAACAATATATATATTAAATTAACTTTTTATGAACATACATCTTATTGTTTACAATCTCAAACTTAACTAATCTTTATTCATTAAGTAACTATTAATTTTCTATTATCATTTCTAAATAATTCACAAGATAATTCATATTCTTCATTAAATGATTTCATAACTACTTTTTGTTATAAATTTATAATTTTTTTAAACTTTATATTATGGATTATATAGCTCATCCATGTCATCTATTCATGTATTATCATTTCTATATACATGGCAAAACATCCAATATTATGTATTGAATTATTTGGATAGAAATGTTTATGTCTAATTAGCCACAAATATTTGGCTACAAATGTTTTCGTCCAATTACCCACAAAACTCGAAAAGATAAATCCTACTTTAACATTAAATAAAATATTGATAAAATATTTTGATTTTGAAATGAATTATGGTTTGTGTACTTATAAATGGTATTGTAACTAAGTCTTTTTAGAAGTCAATAATATCCACCATAAAATGGGAGGAGTATGCATGGTTAAGAATTTTTTTATAGTGTAATTATTAAGTTTTTATGTGCTTATAGATTAAATTTAAATATGGTTACTAAATCATTATTTTAATTTATAGCTTAAAAATGGGATATATATATATTATCTAATATATATTATATATTATATGGTTTTCCTTTATCTAATCAAATGTCCTTATTTTTATTAATAAAAATAAAATTATTATAACTCATTGAATTTTATTATTTTTATTACTTTTAAATTTTTATTATTAATTGACTCAACATTTAAATATTTAAAGTTATTTTAAAAGTCTATTTAAAAGTTAATAATATCTATAGTAAAGTAGGTGTGGATATTGTTGTTTACAATATTGTTATATTAATTTTAACCATCCTACCAAGAGCTAATAGGGAACAAATCTCAAAGTTGAAAAAAAATTTACATGTCAATAAATTTAATACCTTTTAGTACTTGATAAATATGTGATTAAAATAGATCCACAATCTTAATTTTTCATTGTTTGAATTGTATTTTTGAATAATTTATGGTTATTAATATTTTATATTAAAAATTAAATTATTTACATTACATTCAATTACTTTTAGATTAGTGTAATGAGGCGGAGAAGTTGCCCAAATGTATGGAAATTCCGGTCATATTTAAAGAAAATCCTCCAAGGATTTTTGTAAATCCAAGTTAGTTGTCACACTTCAAAATTGTCAGATTTTTTTTGGTGCTGAATCCATTTCCACCATTAAAAACACAATTCAAAGACTTTCTCTACAAGATTTTTTGAATTTTTTTAATGGGGATTCACTGCACTTTTGAATGTCCCCCAATTCCTCACCCTAGTTAGAGGACTCCATTAATTTTTCCTTTTGACCATTTAAATATTTTACCAACGTAAACATTACTTTCATTTTGTTTTTTTACATCCAAGGAAAGTGGTGGTGGTCCACATTGCTACATCTAAGGAAAATGTGGGCACATCAACCTAGAAGGGAATCCTTAAAGCCCATAGGCTAGACTAGCACCACCTAAGCCTAAGGGGGTGGATGAGAATTTACCATGTGACCTCCCAATTGGTGAGGTACTTAACAACTTGGAGCTAATTGTTTATTTAAATGGCTATTTATTTTTTGTTATTTGGTTTGCATTAATGTAATAGTTAACATTTTGACTAAGTAAAATTATAAAAAAATTAAAATTGAATTAAATTTTAAAATTAAAATTAAAAAAAATTATTAATGTAATGTTACGTACACTAAACATTTTAAGTTAGGTAAAAAAGAGTAAAAAATTAAAAATAACCTTATAAAAGTAAAATAATAATAATAATAATAATAAATGCCTCACTATATTGATCCATGGTATTAAGAACTAGTGGGATTGAACCATCGTATTGATGTAGAATGTAACCATATATAATGACCCATGGTATTAAGAAATAGTGGGATTGAACCATTGTATTAAGATGAGAAATTCCACTAAAAATTAGCACAATCCCTACCCTTAGTCAAGGTGCAGAAATGAGGTCCCTATTCTCAAATCCAACGGTTAGCATTTAAGATGTTAAAAAACAACCTCAAACAGAATATGACAATGAGCTATTGAAGGTGTTGGAAGAAGAACTCAGCTTTTGAGTGCTTGGATTGAGTATACCTCTTTACAAGTGACAGATTAGCTCGGAGCACACTAAAATGGATGCAATATTAGTTTAGTTTAGCGTAGCTCCTACTTAGCTTATGAATATTACAACTTGTAACATAGGGTTGTAGGTATCAACATAACCAAGGGTAAGGGTGTTGCGCAACATAGTAAGAAGTGGAAGGTGTCGGAGATGACAATTGAAAGGAGAAAGATGTAGTTGAGGCCGGTGAGGCCGATGGGGCCAAGGCTTGAGGGAGAGGGCAAAGAGGCTGAGGCCCTGAGCAAGAGTAGAGGTAAGTCATCTATGTACACTGAAGGGATGTATCATTGTGGGAAGCCAACCAACTATGGTATGCCTTGAAACATGACGAGCATAAAGATGAGTCATGAGAGGAAGGGTGTAAAGGGAGGTGTGGAAGTAAGGTGAAGAGTCACCTATGTGGGGAGGTATCGAAGCTGAGTGTGGTATGCCAAGGGATCAAAGCACAATCAATCGATATGTATTTCTTGCCTAGACTTCCACCTCAATTAACCATAAGTTATACTTCCTGAGCTCATGTAACTGATCTTCCTTATCGCACGTCCATGTCAACAATCATCTCATTGTTCCCCTCAATCTTGTCTTAGGTATGTTCACTGAACTCCCACTTCCTTTTCACTCAATGGAGTCAGACCCCAGGTGTAATACCCACAAGCTGCATGCAACACAACGAGGGTGCGTGAAGGCAATGAGCCAAGGGAGCAGCAATGCGATGGAGGAAAACGTGAAAATAACCAAGTGTTGGGTCATTTGGTTTATAGGCTGATGTGCGATCTAGTGGGCTGATGGCTGGGCGAAGCCAGCCAAGTGAATGGGAACGATGGTTGAGGAGTTGGATCGGCCGAGGGTCGAGCTGACATATTTGAGTGTTAAAACATTGGGCTCAATGGGTGGTCGGCTAGGCGAGCCGATGTGACCTTCCATGATGGTGAATGAGTATAACTTAGTGGCATTGGAAAGTCATCCAACCATTAGCCAATGAGCAACACAAGTCTTCAAGTAAGGCAAAGGTGAAGTGCAAAGTGGAGGTTTGAAGTCTAAGGCATGGTGGAGGCGGTCACATGCCAAAGCTCTTAAGACGAAACAAGAAGTGCGAGCCAAGGTGCATCTCAACAAGTGAGGGTGTAGGTGGATTCACATGCACACGGGTTGCTGAACGAGCCAAGGGCGCAGTAGGGTGTTCGTTCAAGAAGTCGTTCGAGGGTTTGACAGGGTGTCTGGGTGAATGAAGAGTTGGTCGAAGGCATGGTAGGGCGTTCAGCTAAATGGTCGATTAAAATGCCAGGTGAGGGCATGGTAAGGCATTCATTTGAGAAATCGTTCAAGGGCATGACAGGGCATCCACACAAATGACTAGTTGGGTGAGGGTGCAATAAGGCATCTGGTCGAATGTTGGGTGAAAGTGCGATACGGCGTCTAGCCAAACGACAGGTCAAACAAAGGGTGCAGTAGGGCGTTCGTGCAAACAACACGTTTGGATAGAAACGTGTAACAGTGAACGAAGGAAAAGTTGGTGAAATGCGCTCGATTCGAACGAAATTAAGAATCGTGCGACGGTTGAAGGTGTTAGCAAATAGGTGAGCCATGCATGAAGCGAACAAGTTGAATGACAGTTCAGGTGACTTTGCCCAAGGTTGGGCAAGGCTGCATGACAGGTGCAAGAAGTGACTTTTTATATATGTAAAGGTGAAATTTGGGGTTTCCCTTGGATGTAAGCTTATATGTAATTCTGAATATTAACATTATTGATACGGTGAGACTCATAATTGCAAGGAGTTTCCCCTCCCATTATAAACCACTGTGCACTTGAATGGTAATAATGTTAATATGATAAATGGTATATGAATGTTTCCACTGTGTTTTAAAGATGAATATGCTTAGCTGTTGAAAAATAAACTAAGTGTCAAATGTAGGAGTAGTCCATGATCATTAGTATTGTTAAAAAGAAAAGGTTCAGTGGTGCCACACCTCCTATAATATGGTTGGAAGAGTACCATCACTGTAGTGGCATGACAAGTGGTATCAGAGCCCTTTGCATTTTATGGAACTATCATGACACGGGTGGTTCAGTGGAATCAGATTTTTAGAAAGAATCGATCCCATTGTTACTCCGTGACAAGTGGTATGAGCGCCTGGAGACGAGAAATTAATCCCACTACACTTCGCGACAGGTGCTTTCAGAAGTTCTGCGAACTTTTCTTATTCAGAGGTGCATGATTTGCACAGAAGCTGGTCCCACTACACTTTGTGACAAGTTGGTATCAAGACTTGTGAAAAGTGATTTAGGGTTGTAAAGAAAGCAGATAGCAGAGATGGTAGAAGGAGCTATCATAGGTGAATCTAGCCACAGTGCGGGAGAAGCTTTCCATAACAAGGTATTGGAACAAATGAGGGAATGGAGTTCTAAATGGGCTTCGATGAACGCTGAGAACATGGATATGCAGAAAGTCTATGCGAAGATAAAGGAAGAACTTGAAGAACTTAAAGACCAATATGAGGACGCGATAAATAAGGATTTTCGTGGTAAGAAGGTCATTGTAAGAGAGTAGGATGAGCTCGACTATATTGAAAAACTTGGGAACTACTACTGATACAATCAGGTAGAAGTTCGAAGGCTTAGTTCGATTGAATAAGTCAACAGGCACTTGGTTGGTGCATTTGAGCAGAATGCGATGAAGGACAAGCTTGAGGGAATTCAAACCAAACGAGGATCGAAATGATTAGAAGAGCCAAACAAGGAGGTGAAATACCTTAAGAAAGAAGTGAGGTCGAAGCATAAGTTGATAGACTCTTCTGAGGTTGAATTGTTGAAAAAGGTTGCTGATGTAAGGTGCAAGATCAAACTGAAAGAGGATGGTAATTCCTTGAAGTTTAGTTTTGTACAGGTGATTGTGTATGGAAAGATATTTGCATCTTTGGTAGACATGGGAGCTACTCATAGTTTCTTGAGCAAGAAAGCAGCAAAGTCTTTTGGAAAGAAAGCTAAGATGAAAAGAGAGTGGAGTGCTTTCAAAGCAGTCAAATCTATCACGAAAGCTGTTATTAGTGTGATGCAGAACACTGAGGTGAGAGTGGGCTCGTGGTTTGGAAAGTTGGACTTGAGGATCGTGAACTTGGATGATCATTCTATGGTGCTCGGACAAGATTTTCTGAGGCTTGCACAAGCCATAGCGATGGTGGACTAGGACATTCTCTTGATCAGAGCTGAAGGGAGAGCAATGTTGGTTCCAATGAATAGAAGGAGTTGCTTGGGGTATAGAGCAAGGATGGCTTCTATGACTTTGTATCCCAAATATCCGAATGTGAAGCATGAGGATGTAGAGCAAAGAGGACTTGGGAGTATGACTCAAACAACGAAGGAAGACAAGTTAGTTGACTTCATTCCAAGAGTGAAGAAGAAAGAAGGAAGTGGTAGATCAATCTCATGAATCCTGAAGCACTTGGTAGAGACATCTTCTACTAGAGACTTTCATGATGGAGTTGCAGATGAAGGAAGTTCAAATACTTTTTCAGTGGTAGTGGTTGGGGAGGATTATGGAGAGAGAAATCTCGGTGGCATATTAGAATTTTATAGGTATGCTATGGGCATATATGACTTTCAGTTGACGAAAGACAAGCTTGGGAAGCTTGGTTGTACATGTGAAGAGGTTGAGGCTATGCAGAGATACTTGAGGATGCAGTACTAATATGATACATGGGTGGATGAGAGTGAGGGAGGAAACTTCCTAGCCCTCCTTTCTCGATAGACAACCTTGGGGATGGGTTGGTGTAGGGACTTTGGTTGGAAGGGGTTGCACCACCTTGAAAAGGGGCCTTAGAGGAGGCTTCTTTTGATAACAAGTGGATGATGCCGAAATGAATGTGACTACGTGGCAGCACATTAGCATTAGCATCATGGACAACATGTTGCACATGGGATGAAGATACCATGGGCTTGAGCATGGGTTTTGAGCAGATTCTTGATTGAGTTTGAGATTGTGACATGATGTTGAAGAAACAACCAAGGTGGCATGGAGAAGGTACATTCTCGTGGGTTGAGTGTTATGGTTGGATTAGCTACCCAATCAATTCGATGACATGGGGGCATGCAGTGCACTGAGTTTGTGTTAGATAGATTTCTTGGTTTTGACTGAGATGTTGTGTTGGCTGGAGTATTATGCAAAGGAGCTCACATGATGGAAAAAGACATGATGGAGACTGTCGTATTATATATACTACAAGGATGTTTGTAATATATAGAGTGGCTGAAGTTATGGATCAAGAATGGAGCACATACTCATGGATTATATGAAATTGGTATGGACATCTTGGTGACGGATGGTTGCTGGGGTGGAAAGGGATTATTGAGGATGAAAATGATTTCAAGTGGGGGAGAATGTAACACCCATGAGCTGTAAGCAACACGGTGAGGGCGCAAAAAGGTGATGAGCCAAGGGAGCAGCAATGCAATGGAGGAAAACGCAAAAATAACCAAGTGTTGGGTCATTTGGTTTATAGGCCAATGTGCAGTCCAAGTGGGCCAACGGGCGGGCGAAGCCAACCAAGCGAACAGGCACGATGGTTGAGGAGTTGGGTCGGTCGAGGGGTGAGCCAAAGCGTTTGAGTGTTAAAATGTTGGGCTGAATAGGAGGTCGACTCGGCGAGCCAACATGACCTTCCATGACAGTGAAAGGGTATAAGTTGGTGGCATTGGAGAGTCATCCAACCATCAACAAACGAGGAGGACAAGTCTTCAAGTAAGGCGAAGGTGAAGCGTGAAGTGGAGGTTTGAATTCTAAGGCATGGTGCAAGCGAACATGGGCCGAAGCACCTACACACGAACAAGAAGTGCAAGCCTAGGTGCAGCTGAATGAGTCAAGGCATGGGTGGATGCACAGGCACACAGGTTACTGAACAAGAAGAGGGTGTGTTTCGGTGTTCATTCGAGAATTCATTCGAGGACGTAGCATGGCATTCGAGTGAATGACAAGTTAGGCGAAGGCACGACAGGGCATTTAGCTGAATACACAGTTGAAACAGAAAGTGATGGTGCGGTAGGGCGTTCGTTTGAAAAATAGTTCAAGGGCGTGACACGACGTCGAAGCGAACAATGAGTCGAGCAAGAGTGTGGTAGGGTGTCTGGTCAAACGTTAGACGAAGGCATAGTAGGGTATCCGGCTGAACAACGGGTCGAACGGAGGGCATGGCAGGGCGTTCAGGTGAATGACACGTTCGGGCTGAAATGTGCAACGGTGAACAGTGAATGAAGGGCAAGTTGGTGAAATTCACCCGGGTCGAACGAAACAAAGAATCATGCAACGTTTCAAGGCGTTAGCGAATGGGTGAGTCATGCACGAGGCGAATGAGATGAACGACAGTTCAGGTGACTTTGCCCAAGGTTGGGCAACGCTGCATGATAGGCATGAAGTGAATTTGTATAAGTGTAAAGGTGAAATTTGGTGTTTCCCTTTGATGTAAGCTTATATGTAATTATGAATATTAACATTATTGATACGGGCAGACTCATAATTGTAGGGAGTTGCCCCTCCCATGATAATCCTCTATGCACTTGAATGGTAATAATGTTAATATGATAAATGCTATATGAATGTTTCAAGTGTGTTTTAAAGAGGAATATGCTTAGCTCTTGAAAAATAAACTAAGTATCGAAAGTAGGTGTAGTCGAGAGTCGTTAGTATTGTTAAAAAGAAAAGGGATGGTGGTGCTGCACCTCCTATAATGTAGTTGGAAGAGTATCGCCAATGTAGGGGCATGACATCCGGTGTGCAACTAGAGTGTGACATCATGTTACGAGGGCCGAGGTAGTGGTACGCTAAGGGGTGGATGGAGATATGCACGGAGGACACAAGACAAAGTATAAATTTCTTTAAGTAACTATTAATTTTCTATTATCATTTCTAAATAATTCACACCATATTTCATATTCTTCATTAAATGATTAGTGTAATGAGGCCGAGAAGTTGCGGAAATGTATGGAAATTCTAGTCATATTTAAAGAAAATCCACCAAGGATTTTTCTAAATCCAAGTTAGTTGTCACACTTCAAAATTGTCAATTTTTTTTTATGGTGTTGAATCCATTTCCACCATTAAAAACACAATTCAAAGACTTTCTATACAAGATTTTTTGAATTTTTTTAGGGGGATTCACGGCACTTTTGAATGTCCCCGCAATTCCTCACCGTAGTTAGAGTACTCCATTACTTTTTCCTTTTGAGCATTTAAATATTTTACCAACTTAAACATTACTTTCATTTTTTATTTTTTTACATCCAAGGAAAATGTGGTGGTCCCCACTGCTACATGGAAGGATTTTTTTTTTTAAAGGAATTTTATTTTTCAGAGGTGGTTCACACGAGTACATCCAAGGAAAATGGTGGTGGTCCACACTGCTACATCCAAGGAAAATGTGGTGGTCCACACTACTACATCCAAGGATTTTTTTTTTAAAGGATTTTTTTTTTTTTTTTCATAGGTGGTTCACAGGAGTACATACAAGGGAAATGGTGGTGGTCCACAATGCTACATCCAAGGAAAATGTGGGCACATCAACCTAGAAGGGAATCTTTAAAGCCCGTAGGCTAGACTAGCACCACCTAACCCTAAGGGGGTGGATGAGAATTTACCATGTGACCTCCCAATTTGAGAGGTACTTAACAACTTTGAGCTAATTGTTTATTTAAATGGCTATTTATTTTTTGTTATTTGGTTTGTGTTAATGTAATAGTTAACATTTTGACTAAGTAAAATTATAAAGAAATTAAAATTGAATTCAATTTTAAAAATTAAATTAAAAAAAATTATTAATGTAATGTAATGTGCACTAAACATTTTAAGTTACGTAAAAAAGAGTAAAAAATAAAAGTAACCTTATAAAAATAATATAATAATAATAATAATAAATGACTCACTATATTGATCCATGGTATTAAGAACTAGTGGGATTGAACCATCGTATTCATGTAGAATGTAACCATATATAATGACCCATGGTATTAAGAAATAGTGGGATTGAACCATGATATTCATTGTTTAGAGAGCTTTACTGGAAATCACATAGAAAATAATTTGTGGAGGGGTTTGGAACCAACGAGTGTGGTTCATAGGCACAAAGTGGTTCATAGGGACATACTCCAAAGGCTAATTTTGACCTAATGACCCAAGTCAAACCAATAATATTCTTGTTATATTTTTAATTATTATTATTCTAAGAAAAAATAGTTTAAGTTTGCGTAATTATTATATAATAATTCATATGTACTTGTCAATGTATATATAAATATAATATATACTTAAAAACAAATACTATTCATATTAATAATTATCCTTGGTATCATATATTATTTAATATATAAATAATTATTTATATAATTTATTCATTTAAAGCTAATCTAATGGTCCAATAGAAATTAAATTAATATATTTTATAATATTTATAATTTTATATTTTATTAATAATTAATAATATATTATTACCATAATATTAATACATAGTTTACTAAGAATATATTAAATTACTGTTACTCATTAGAAATTAGTTAAATTAGGTAAATTCTTTAAAAGTATTATTTGTTAAATCCGAACTTGTATTATTAATAAATGTATACCTATAATTATATAAAATTTTTTTATTATATAATTTACCAAAACTTACTATTTTCCTATATAAATAATAATAATTAAAAATATAACAATAATATTATTGGTTTGAATTGGGTCATTAGGTCAAAATTAGCAGTTGGCAATATAGCAGTTGTAGTCTATCGACATACTATTTAACAAGCTAAGTTGGATCTTCAACTTCACACTTGGTTGGTTCGAAAGGCGTCCACAAATTATTTTCTATGTGATTTGAGTAAAACTCTCTAGAATTCCTGATGGTATGGTATTCATGTACAATGTAAACATAGCATGTACTAGTATTTAAAAACATTTCATGCTATGTGGAAAAATATATCTACCAAAAAATTTCAGGGTGGCTGTAGGAATATGTCTACTATTCTGGTCCAACACCCACAAAGGAATTTGCTTCCAAGTAAGTATTCTATTTACCTTTGATAATATTAGATTAGTGTTGATAACATCTTTAACATTTTAATTTTATCAGGAAATTATGACTTCTCAGCCTATTCCATGTTTATTGATTTTTATTATCATAATTTTGAAAATATTTGACCATAGATATTTCCATATTTTAATTACGTTTTAGATTTCAAAACCGGTACTGAACCTGAAATACGCTGCTGAATTTTCCTCTATTTGAAAAGAAACCCCATTGGGATGTCCACAGTTGATCTAGCACAGTAGGTAATGGCCAATCCCCAATATTCTTGAGAGCTTTAGACCACATGTAGAGCATGATCGCGTGCATTAGAAGAAAATACAAGGTGTATGGATCTAGATCTACGGGTGACTGTGGAATGTAATAGTATGGTAAAGTTACAGATTGAGATCCATACACAAAATTAAAGAAAGTTGTAGTTAGAACACTCTCGGACATGTAATTGTATAATTTGTTAAATCTTGTTCATACGTGAAAACTCCTATCATTCTCTTTACTGATATGTCTGCTAGAATCAAAGCATTTCACTTGTTATTGGAATATATTTTGTTTTGACAAGATGAAAGAAGCATTATGTTCCTTATGGAGCCCATCACCTAATTTATAACAAAAGAATTCAATTATTCATTTTCATAGTGGTTGGTTGTTTCATATAAGGGTGGCTAGAGACTTTAGTGGACAAACTGAATCCATGCTATCATAGACCAAGTCTTAAAATCATCTTGATGTCTGATTTCCTATAAATTCTAGGGGTTGAAATATAAGAACACAGTATCAATTATTTGGCATTTTTTCTTTTTCTTTTTTCAGAAGAGAAAAAGTCTCTTTATTATTATAAACAAAGTCAGTACATAAACAACTTGGTGTTTCTGCAAGTTTTCTCTACTATGATGGACTAATTTCCAGATAATCAACATCCAACCATGTCCATATCTGTTCAAAATGAACAAAATAAAGAGAAAAGAAACAGGTTCAGATTCTGTTAAGACAGGTGGATCATGATGAGTCTGTCCACTGTAAATTTGTAGCTCATAAGTTGGTATTGTCCATGGAGGCCTTCTTTTGATAGTTTATGACCCTCCATATTCCCATCCCTGTAAATATGATTTATGTTGTAGGATGTAAGGGAGCCCAATATTTGTTTTATCCTTTTCATCCATAGGGCTAATAGAGGTTGGCCATATTCAGTTAATCCTGTATCCCTTCTATGAGATATCTCCTATATCCCTTTTAAGAGAGATTAGAGTCATCATAAATATTGATTTTTTCAGTGGAGAAAATTAGTAATTTTCATTAATTTCAGAAAATTGCATGTTGTAGATACTAAAATCATATGCAGAAGTGTGGGTGAAAGCCACTTACAAAACAATACTCCAAAATAAGTATTCCATAAAAGCCCTTAGACAGGGAAGCAAGCAAATGGGTATGTATACCCCAGCAAGTTTAAGAAACAGTGCCCAGAATAGACTTGTAGAGGATACCCAAACCCATTACAAAAAACAGCAAATAAAAGCTCTTGAGGAGGAAAAATGAGAACAGTAAACTCTAGATCTGGCCCCCACAAAACTAGGAGAGGTACTAAATGAGGAAGACAGACAAAACCAAAGGTAGAAACAAAACTGCCCCATACATCCTCAGCAGCCAGTAGAAACCCTAGCAAACCCAGCCATGATTAAGCCTTAGGAAACAATGTAGAGACAGTTACCTCCACACCCCAGTGCCCTCAATGATCCAAAAGACCTAGCCAGCCAAAAAATAGCACCATCTGCCGCAAGAAAAAGAACCCATCCTATACCAACCAGAGTCGAGGCAAGTCCAGGGGCACAAGCTACTAGGCCACCTAACCCATTGTAGTGAAAACCTAAATACCAAAAATACCCTGCTCCCACTCCACAGGTAAGATCAAAATAGCCAAAGGCCTTCTCCTTGGCTTGTCCATCAAAGAAGAATGGCAGAGAAAGGATTCAAGCTGTAAACCTTTGAAATCTACAAAACACGGGCTCTCTTCTCAGCCCGGAGACTCCTTTACAAGTAGTCTAGGTACTCTTCCCTAGTTCTGAGAGCCTATGACTAGTGGTCCTCCAACCTGGGTACAAAGCTCAAGACCAGAAAAAGGACTTTAGTGCTGCACTTTGGTGAATGATTCTTTATTTGCACGTGGCTAGGGTTTGGATCAGCCATAAGAAATGGGGGCGGAAGATGCGGCTCTGCCTCAGGCTTTGGTGGCATAAGATGCAGCTCTGCCTCAGGCTTTGGTGGAATGGGTGGAATGCCTCAAAGATTTAGGGGAGCCGCCTAAAACCCTAACCTTAGAACCAGAGCCTCAGAAGAGTCCTAAAATTACTAAAACTCACCATAAATATTGATGTTGTGCATTTTTTTCTCTTTTGAAAACCTGAGCAATCCCCATAGTGCAATGATTTGTGCTCTAGTATTTGTTCCACTGCTACCATGCCAAGAGAGATTGCATTTTGAATTTCTGTCTAGCTTGAGTACCTCTCCACACCCACACAATCCCACTTGTGTTGGACCATCAAACCTTCCAGCATGTAGGGTTATATTGAATGTTCCCTTTTCTTGGTGTGCTCCTGAGATTTTGTTTCTTGTGGTATGGCATTCATCCAAGATATTGCTCTCAAATAGATTTTGTTTTTATAAATAAGTTGTCCCTCAAAGATATGGTAATTGTGAGCATTCCATATCTTCCAAATGATATATATAGGCATCTCTTTGTTCTTCACTGTACTATCCTACTAAAGGGATATATTATGTTTTAAGTTAGATGACATGTTAAATGGAATGTTCTGGAATCCAGGGACACTTTCATACTTGTGTAGTCTAAGAACAATTTAAGATGCAATTTCTGTGGAGTCTCTACATAAGATGCAAAATCCATGTCTTTGGAATCCTTTTTTTAATGAGTTGTCCCATGTCAAAACTTTATTCTTCCACACAAGCCAAGAAAATAAAATTAATTTTAATGTGATCTTGGACTTCCATACCATGTAGAACCATGATCATGTTATAACTATTCCTTATCTAAGTATAACCATGTTATTGATCCTGAAATATAAAAACACTATAGTAGTTATTTGGCATTCCTTCTGCAACAATACCTATGTTATCTAAACAAGCATACTTTTTTTAGAGATGCAATAATTCATCCAAGGTTTTTATATTTTCTTTGGTAAAGGAGAGTTATATATAGAGACAACACAAACTCAACATTAGTCCTTATTCTAGTCATTACATATTTAAAGTCATATGCACCTCTGAAGTCACTTAAAACAAAATAATAATAATAATTTATTTGGGTGTAATAGTTTTTTAGTGATTGTTATCATACAAAAATAGGCATATTTTTTTTTTAATAATTAAGTTAAATTTAATTAAAAAATATAGTAATCTATGAAGAAAATAAAAGTGAAGCAAAGAGTGCTTTCATAGTATGATTTTACCATCAACCTAAATCTTCATAGTGAAAGTTAATTTCATGATTAATTATAAATGAGGCTGTATTTTTTTGGATGAGATACCAAAATGTGAGACACTTTTTTCTTTATACCATATGCTATTTTAATAACTAACCTACAATAATCTTAATTTTGGATTTAAGAAGTATAGAAAGAGAGTAAATGTCTTTCCTGATGTGCAAATTCCTCTATTTCCTTGGTAGATCTGAAGATGCATCTAAGTTAATTATTATTATATTATTTATTTCATAAATTTATTAACTAATTTTTTTCAGAATCTTTATTATTGATCATATGTTTTTCTATAATTCTTTTTTTATTATCATTTCTACTACATTAGAATATTCCTATTTTTCATTAACTTATTAATAACTACATTTTAATTTTATTTTTCTTTTATAAATTTTCTTAGAGTAATTAGTTCATGTATTATCATTTCTAAATATGTACCTAATATCCATATTCTTATTGAATTTTTAATAACTACCTTTTATATTAATTTATTTCATTTAAATTTTATTAGTTATTTTTTTTGTGGAATGTATATTATTGTATAAGTTCTCTTAATAATCATCCATTCATATATTATCATTTATAAATAAGTTATATATTTCATATTCTTAGTTAATTATTTAATAATTATTTATTATTGTTATTATTATTACTATTATATTATTATTATTTTCTAATAATATTTATTTTCTCTATTTCTTTTATCCTTAAATTTTTTTGAATTATATTATCTAGATGTATGATTTCCTAAAATATTATTTATAAATACCTTACCTTATTATCCCATATGCCTAAAAATCTTTAAAAAGTAGAACCAAAAGACTAGACTACACCATACCTCATATTTATTTAATAATTAGCTCTTATTATTATATTATTTTTTTGGGAATCTATATTATCATAGATATAACTTTTCCTTGTAATACTTTTTTTTTGTTATCATTTATAAATAGGTTACATAACACCCCATGATATTCTTCATTCAATTAGACATAACTACATTTTATTATCATATTATTTCTTTCATGGAGTCTATATTATTAGTTTTATAGAGTCTGACTATAATTCCTTCATTTAATAATTGCTCTTTCTCTTCGTGATTGGTGATCTTCCAGTTGGACCAACGATGGAGAACATGAAGCAAAAGCTAATGGAATCTTGTGTAATTGAATGCATCTTCGACCATTTCGATCCCCTTTTGGAGTTTACTTTGTGCTACAAGAATAAGGAAATAAAATTCGGTGAAGAAGCAACACACTTGGAAATTGAAGAGAGACCTATCAGTATTAAACACAAGACTTATGAAAAGTTCAGAGATCTTAACTCGGCAGTATTGGTAACCTAAACTTTGTTTCTGTTTCAATCCATATGTTGCACAATGATATTTGAATAGTTATCTATATTTTGTCCAATTTTAACTTGTTAATAAATTCACATTAACAGGTAATGACCGATCCTAACGCTCATGGTGGAGCATATGTACAATGGTATGCTATGATCCTCCACTTATCTCATATCAACTTCTCCTTCATTGTTTTGCACTTATAATAAAAGTATTAATCGTTATGTTGCTTTGCAGGTTAACCATGGTGAAAATAGATATGGATGCCGAAGAAGGTATGATATGTTTTGTTTTATTTGTTTCACCTCAACCTCAACATTTACATTCATAGAGTGAATCCCCCGGTAATGTTAACATACGTATGGTTTCGCTGTCTTGCAATATTAGTAATTTTAGAGGAGGAGATCTATTCGTATGAACCTCCGTGGAGTAAAGCAGACAAGGTAATGGCCACCATATTCAATACCTCTATCGAGTCCAGGCAGTCCGTCCTTGATTTGAAATCGAAGAAGAAGCGGGAAGACTTCTGTATAAAACGTTTTGGGGCTGACCATAAACTTGGATGCCCAGTTGCCGTCACGCTTTTCTACATGAACAATGGAGCAAATAGGGTACCAGCTTTTAAACGGCACAAGCAAAGAAAGATGGCAGATAAATATGGTTATTATGTTTAACCAACTGGTGCCTTCACAAAAATAAAGAAGCATCTACATAGACTCTGACTGATATGTTATCTAAAGATATAATGCTTTTGAACTTTAGTGAATATTTTCCATGTTATTATTATATGGATATTTGTAGGTCAAACAATGTTTTTCTGATGATGTTTTGAAGTGATTTGTTTCAATAAAAATTGAATAGTACAGTGATTAGTTGAATTATATTTTAACAGTGATTAGTTGAATTATCTTGATTCCATTTTATTTATTTGATATGCCTATTTTTTTTTCATATTATTATTTTTATTTATGAAATTAGTTGTGTTGAAAACTTCATGTCTATTTTTTTGAAAGGAATTATATTTTAATTTAATAATAAAAAATTACTGGGAAAAATGCATAATAAGTGTTTTTAGTTGACTCCATCTTATTTTTGTGATATGTCTATGTCTTTTCCATATAGATATGTGTTTTTAGTTGACTCCATGTTATTTATGTGATATGCCTATGTGTTTTCCATACTATTACCCATGAAACTAAATTGTAAGCTAATCTACTAATTTTATTTTTTAGTAGTAATAGTTTTTGTTTATGTTATATGATTTCTTTCACATTTTGATGAATTTAAAAAAAAATGAAATGTCATACATAATCTTTAAAAATAAATAATAACAACATCATACCATGAATACCAATAATACTTTGATCAAATTTCAAGGCAAGATCCATCGTTGTTACTGAGAACAACAACTGTGTTCAGAATATTTATATTCTCCCTCCACCTGAGATGTTCACTATGCAACTAACACCACCAGAAGAAGAAGGAACATTTGTCTTCTCTGATCCAACGCCTGACCCAAGAGTTGAAGGGATTGGTAGAGGAGACATTGTAATTTCGATTCTGTTCTCTGGAACACAAAGAAGTTAATTATTCAATAGCCAACAGCGTCGTGGGAAGCGAGTTTAACAACCAAGAAGTTAATTATTCAAAAAGCCAACAGCGTCGTGGGAAGCGAGTTTAACAGAGCCGAGATTGAGCTAAAGTCTCCAAGGGTTTGCAGCTGCATTCTGCGTGAAGAGTTAAGATTTGTTTCTCTGTAATAATATCTTGAACCCCCGCTGCATATGTGATTCTGTACGGGCCTGCAGAGCACCTCGCCATATTGAGGAGGCTTCATCGATTGAGCCGAGAAGAGTAGTCGCAGGTTTTGTGTGGTTGAATGTCTAAGCTGTTAACATTGAAGAGTCAGAGCGTACGATTGGAAATCTTTGTCCTTAAGAAAAAAATGGGTACGTTTGTGTAAATTAAAAGGAGGCGTAAATTCAGCGTGAGAAGTCCGCTCAAAGTCATATTGAAAGTTGATAGTTGTGTTGAAGACATAAGATGACTAGTTGTCACTGATTCAACATTGTGAAAATAAATTTGTGTGTGGCAGAGTAGCTGTTCTCAAAAGATTGAGAAGCCTTCCTCATGTTTTCACAGAAGTGTGACTGAGAGTGAAAAACACTGTGGGCAAAGGATCGTAGCCTAGAGGCAGCAAGTTGAAGGTTTGAACATAGATTTCGAGTTTGATTTTTTATTTTAAGAGAGTGTTTTGGCTTTTGTAGAGTTCATCAGTTTTGTGTTTTGTCCAGCATCATAGTTTTTTTTGGGTGAAGAATAAGCTTTACTAAGGGATTATTTTTTATTTTTTTAGTTCATGCAATCATAAGTGATAGGCTACAAATCACAACTGAAGCACATTAAGAAAATGAATGCAAAAGAAAAGTAAAAGATGGTTGCCATGTTTAGAGAAGTTCACATAGAACCCTATGAACTCATAAGTATAAGTATAGGAAAGACAGAAAAAATCAAACCTGATTGGTGTAGTTTTGATCTCCTACCACCACCTAAGTTTATTAGTAAATATTTTGATTTCTACTTAATTGAACAATGGTGTAATAACCCATATGATGAAGTATGTGATAATTTAGCATTAAATTTTATAAAACAAGTATTACATGGGAAGCAGAATATGTTGCAAGGGGAATAATCAAGTCTAAGATAGTCTTGTTGTTCAAGTTATTGTAGTAGATATTGAAGATGAGAATGAATATGGACTAGCACGATTTTTTTGAATCTCACTTGAAAGTGTATCACAATGTTGATGGTGTGTTATTAGCCATTTTGGCACACATAATGTTGCTAGTGGAGAATGTTAGGTTCCTATACTACTAGTGTAACCTATTATGTTATTATTGCAATGCCCTTATTATATTGTTGTGGCCATGTAGTCAGAATATTGTTATTATTGTGACGCATAGAATCCCACTATTGTTATTATTGTGACTTTACATTATTATTGTTATGTGACCTCTCATTATGACTTCTCACACTTCTATACATAGAAACCAAGTCTTGTTATTTGTATCATCCAAGAATTATTCATTTGTGTAATGTAAAATAGGTTGTCCCTTCTAAGGTTATTTCTAATGTGTTAATCTATATTTTCTATCTTTTTGTGAGATGATTTCATAACATTTGGTATGAGATGATTTCATAACATTTGGTATGAGAGCTTTGGATGCTAGGGTTTAGTTACTCCAAACACATTTGAGACGAAATCTTGCTCAACCTTGGGTGTGAATTTCACATCTTGTCTCACTATATTTTTGGAGATATGATCTCCGGAAGTTAGTTTTTTTGCAAGTTCTAGAATTCCTTCTCAAAGAGGTCATGGTTGAATTTTCTCTATAATCTCTATAATTCTTTTTCTACAATGTCTCATAATCTCAAATTAAAACCCATTTTAGCTCTAGACTTGCTCAAGCTCAAACCTCAATTTCACATCTTGTTTCGTGATATTTTTGGAGATACACTCCAAGGACGTTAGGGTTTCTCCACGCTCCACAATTACATCCCAAACATGTGACTTTGGAAAAATCATCATAACTTTCCTTCTAAGCACCATATTAAAGTTTCATAAGAATTTACAAAAATAGGAGGGCTTGTAGATTTTTGTGTATAAGTTTAAGGTCTAAACCTTGAAACAATGACCCCTAGCACTTCGTACAAGTTCGCTATTTTGGAAAGGTATATAATCACGTCATCTTGGTAGGTTGTACATAAACCTTTCTTGCAAAATCCAATTTCAATTAGAATGGTGGCATTAGAAAGATGACTCATAAGGCTACTGCACGACTCAATTTCACACGTTGGATATTTGAAATTACAAAGATACAAAAGATTCAAGATCAAGCTCCGAAGATCAAGAAAAAGTGATATGAGGAAGTTTGATGGAAAGGATCTCGTAAATTGGATACTACAATTGGAGCAATATTTTGATCTACATGGTGTACAACTATTATAAAACGTACATATTGCTTCTTTATATTTAGATCCAAATCAATTTTTATTGTATAAAGGCCTTTGTTCTCGTAAACCACTTGTCACTTGGTCAATTTTCACTGAGGAAATGATAGCACATTATGAGAATACAAAAAGTAACACCTTCTTTAGCCAATTGATAAATCTCAAACAAAAAGGGTTCAATGTTATAGCACATTGAGGACTTCCAAAAGTTGAATATAAGGGTAAATGATACCCCAAAGAAGCAAAGGGTTGATGTCTTCGTAGGGACTTTAAAGGATAACATTCAACATGAGGTTCATCTTTGGGAACCTCGTTCATTGGAGAAGGAATTCACGCTCGAAAGAAAAATTGAAAATAAATTAGGGGAACAAGGAATCCCACCACTCACAACTATAAATATGGAAGTGTTTTTGCTCATAGCCTTCCACAACCTACAAGGTTTACATCACAAAAATTGGAAGAAAAAATGAAAAATGGCTTTGTTACATTTGTTAGCAAATGCACTAAAGGTCATAAGTGTCATGGGAAGAAATTATTTTACATAGATTATGGAGAGGAGGAAAAAAATAATCAAGAAACATCAAAATAAGAGGATATACAACAGAAACCAATTTTAGAGAAAGAAGAAATGAATCCGACCATATCTTGTAAAGAATTGACAAGAATTACCACTCCTCAAACTCTCAAGATAGGACATATTAAAAAGAAAAAGGTTCAAGAAGTGAAAGATCACATCAAGAAAGAAGAAATGAATCTGACCATATATTGTAATGCATTGGAAGAAATTACCGCTCCTCAACCTATTAAGATAGAAGGACATATCAAGAATAAAAAGGTGATAGTGTTGATTGATTTGGGCAATACCCATAATTTTATTCATTGTAAGATAGCCAAGGAATTGAATTGCTGCCTATATCCAGCACGAGAGTGTCAAGTGATGGTTGCAAGCGAAGGAACCATAAATTTCTCTAGAAAGTGCCACAATATCAAGCTATTCATTGGAGAATATGTATTGAATAACCCAATTCTTTCCATTCCAATGGGTGGTGTATAGGTTTTAGCCCCGTACAAAAATTACCTGCAAACGAATTCTAAAACACAGAAAATAAACAATGCGAGAGCATAACACATAAAACACATATACATAGAGATTTTCCCCTGTATCCCAAAACCGGGACTACCAGCTTGATTTTTCATTATGTTCCTTCCAATATTACAATACATATTTATACATGTCGAAGCATCCAATACCATGGACCGAAAACCATGGCGTCCAAAACCATGTGCGAAAAACATGCACAAAACCATACGTAGGTCTGCCCAACATAATATAGAGTGCAAAACCAAAATTTCCTGGGGTGCTGCCTCGGACCCCATAGAGTGGGGTTACGTGCACCCCTTAAACCCCCTATGACACCCCCGCTATGAAATCGACACAACGAAGGGGGGGCTCTACACCCCTTCCAACCCCCCAATTAACTACGTCATCTAGCCGTGGAAAGAATATAACACAAACCAATATTCTCCCACTTGTTGTTTTCTTTCCACATGGGGACACATAAGAGCTTAGTCATTTATCCACCCCTGCAACGCCCACTGTTTCTCTACACCAAGAGAACTTCTCAGAGTTCACGGATTTTGTCAATGCATCTGCAGTATTCTTCAAAATGTCCACCTTTACCAACAACACCTTTTTGTATTCTATCATATCCCTAAAAAAATCATACTGAACATTAATGTGCTTTGTCTTTGAATGATATGCACAGTTCTTTGCCAAGAAAATTGCACTTTGGCTGTCACAGTCTATCTTTATAGCTCCCTGTACTAACCCCATACTTGAATACAATCTCTGCAACCAAACTACTTCCATGCTTTCATTAGTGGCTGCCATGTATTCTATCTCTGTAGTTGATAGTGCCACTACAGATTGTTTCTTACTAATCCAATTGACTGCACCTCCAAATAGGTTAAACACATACCCACTTGTAGATCTTCTTTGATCTATATCTCCAGCCCACTCTGCATCAACAAAGCCATGAATATCCAACACTCTCTCCAATCCTCGTCTTCCTTGGTAGCACAAACCATAATCACTAGTGCCAAATACCTGTAAACCCACTTCACTACTGTGCAGTGCTCCTTCCTTGGTTTTGACATAACCCTGTTGAATATTCCCACTGCATGTGCAATGTCTGGTCTAGTATAGACCATCACATACATGAGGCTACTCACTGCTTTTGCTTATGGAACATGGGACATGTCCTCTTCCTCTTCTTGTGTCTTGGGACACTATTTAGCAGATAACTTTACACCTACACGAATAGGAACCTTCATGAGTTTCCTATCCTGCATATTAAACCTCTCCAATATTATCTCAACATACTTCTTTTGGTTTAACAAGAGCTTCCTCTTTGCCCGATCTCTTTTAATTTCCATGCCCAAAATATAGTTTGTAGCACCAAGATCTTTCATGTCAAATTTGAAGGACAATTGGGTCTTCAAATCCTCGATAATTTCTTTATCATTTCCAATGAGCAACATATCATCCACATACAAGACTAGATAAGTAACATGGTCACCAATTAATTTAAAATACACACAGTGATCTACTTTGCTTCTTGTGAAGCCATGCCCCCATATAAATGTATCAAATTTCTGATACCACATCCTTGGTGACTCTTTTAACCCATACAAAGACTTCTTTAACTTGCATATCAGTTCTTTCTTACGCTTCACTGCAAAGCCTTGAGGTTGCTTCATGTAGATCTCCTCTTCTAGATTCCCATGAAGAAATGTTGTCTTCACATCTATCTATTCTACCTCAAAATCAAAAGTAGCAGTAACAGATAAAAGTAATCTAATAGAAGTTACCTTGGCAACACGAGAAAAAATATCACCAAAATCAATTCCCAACACCTAGGAATAACCTTTTGCTACGAACCGAGCTTTGTATTTCTCCACCTTTCCTTCTGCATTTGTCTTCTTCTTGAACACCCATTTGCTACCAATGGGTTTCCTTCGAGTCAGCAACTCCACGAGATCCCAAGCCTCATTTTTGTGCAAAGATGCCATTTCATCAACCATGGCCTCTTTCCATAGTTTTCCATCCTATGAATCTACTTCTTCCTTCATAGTTCTGATATCATCATTAGTAATAGATAGAGAAAATTTTGAATAGAAAGGAGATGAACTATACCTTTCTTGCTGCCTTCTTTCTCCAACTGATCTTCTCACACCCAGAGTTTGTGTATCTTCATCTTCTCATTCCTCCTCTACTTTAGACTCTTATTCTTCCTCCTTTAGCTCAAACTCTATCTTCATAGCTTCCTTTGGTTGGACTTCATGTTTAATAATATCTTTCACCTCTCTGAACACCACATCTTGGCTATACACAACCTTCCTTGTTACACGGTTCCAAAGCTGATAACCTTTTAAACCATCCGTATACCCAATAAAGATGCACTTTTCAAATTTACTATCCAACTTGGTTTCTTTCTCCTTTGGAACATGTACATATGCATCACATCCAAATACCCTCAAATGTGAAAGATAGGGTTTCTTACGAGTCTATACCTCTTAAGGAGTCTTATCCTCCAACCCTCATGAAGGTGATGAGTTGACCAAGTAACATGTTGTCTCCACCGCCTCTCCCTAGAATTCTTGTCCTAACCCAACACCACTGAGCATGCTTCTTGCCCTTTCCATCAACGTCTTATTCATTCTTTCTGAAACTCCATTTTGCTAAGGTGTATATGGAGTAGTCTTCTGCCGTGCTATACCACACTTCTTACAAAATTCATTAAGTTAATTACTGCAAAACTCTCCACCGTTATCTGTCATCAACATCTTTATCTTCTTCTATGTCTAGTTTTCCACCAGAGCCTTAAATTCTTTAAACGTGTCAAAGATTTCAGATTTCTTCTTAAGGAAATATATCCATGTATTCTTTGAAAAGTCATCTATAAATGATACATAGTACATAGAATTACCGAGTGATGGAACCTTCACAGGTCTAAACACATCACTCTGCACAAGCTCATATATATGTTTCACCCTCTTACCACCAAAGGGGAAACTCACCCGATTCTTCTTCCCATATACACAATTTTCACAGAAATCAAAATCCACAGAGCTACTACTCATACCTTCTAGCATACCTTTACCATGAAGTATTCCAAGGCCCTTCTGTCCAATATGTCCAAGCCTTTGACGCCACAACATGGTCTTCTCTCGAGAGACCACTAGATTTTCTGCTCCACTTTCAGGAACCACGAAACTGTTGCACCCATCAATAATAGTGCTACTTTGTAGCTTGTACAAAGTTCTATTCAAACTCCCCACATCAATATGAGTGTGCCCCAAACCATCTTGCAGGTATCCTTCTTGAACATTGTTTTTACACCTGAATCATTCAACTTGCTTATAGAAATCCTATTTCTGGCCAATGCGGGAATATGCAGAACACCCTGAACTATTCTAATCCTTTCACCTTGCAAATTCAACTTTACTTTTCTGTGACCAATGATTCTAGCATTCTTATCATACCCAAAGAAGACATCACTACCATCGTATTTCTCATACCCGTAGAACTCTCCATATGGGGAGTGAAGTGAAAGGATGCACGTGAGTCACTCAAGCATACTTCATGATCTACATGTGTACTTGAAGAAGCCACATACACATCCCCACCTTCATCTGAGGTGGTTTTCACCTCTCTAGAAGGAGCATCATCAAATCCTCTTCCTTTGTGAGGAGCTTTATATTTACAGTTCCTTTTGTAGTGCCCTTCCTTTCCGCATTTCTAGCAAACCACCTTTATAGATTTTCCTGGAGATTTAGATCTCCGTCTAGATTTAGATCTCCCACTCGACGAATTATTTTTGTTTATGTTTTGCGACCGTCCTTGTACAGACAAGGCATCACCATTTTGGCTCTCCATAATTTTCCATCTCATCTCCTCTGTCAACAAGGATGAAACTGTTTCATCAAACTGCAAGGCATTTACATTGCTACCTATTGCAATACCTAGAATATCCCATGAATCTCGTAGAGAACAAAACAAACTGATGCACTTATCATCATCTGAAATTTTAATATCAAGAGATAATAATTGACTTACCACAGTATAAAATGTGTTCAAATGCTCTGTCACTGAGTCTCCATCTTTCATCCTCAGGTTATACGACTTTTTCCGTAGGAAAAGTTTATTCAGCACAGACTTAGATTGGTACAAAGTCCCTAACTCGTCCCACAAAGCCTTAGTGGTAGCTTCCCCTGATACATTTAGCAATACTAAATCTGAGACGCACAATCGTATTGTGTTCTTTACCTTCCGATCTAACTTCTTCCATTCTTCATGAGACACTCCCGTTGGTTTAGTACCCAAATCTACCATGATCCACTAATATTTATCCACCAATAGATCCTCCATCTTAAGTTTCCACAGCTCCAAACTCTCACAATTAAATTTCTCGAGCTCTATCTTTCCACTACTCGCTATCTTATTTCGCCACCAAAATTGATCTCACAGATCTCCCACTGAATAGGGTCTACCATAGGCCCGAGTGAAACCCCTCAGCAAAAAAGGCATCCCCTCGAAGCCAAAACAACGCTGATACTAAATGTAGTTTTTAACCACGTACATAAATTAACTGCATATGAATTCTAAAACATAGAAAATAAACAATGCAAGAGCATAAAACATAAAACACATATACACAGATATTTTCCCCTGCATCCTAAAACTAGGACTACCATCTTTATTTTTCATTATGTTTCTTTCAATGTTGCTATACATACTTATACATGCCGAAGCATCCAATACTATGGAACGAAAACCATCGCATCCAAAACCATGGACCGAAAACCATCGCGTGCAAAACCATGTGCAAAAAACATGCACAAAACCATAGATAGGTCTCCCCAACCTAATATAGGTCCCCATAGAGTGGGGTTACGTGCACCACTCAAACCCCCTGTGATCCCCCCCCTTCCCCCCCCACTATGAAATCGACACAACGAAGGAGGGGATCTACCCCCCTTCTAAACCCTCAATTAACTACGTCGTCTAGCAGTGGAAAGAATATAACACAACCCAACATGGTGTTGATAATGTACTAGGAGTCCAACGGCTACAATCCTTGGGTACAATAACTCTTAATTTTTGAGAACTTTTCATGAAAATTTTTCAGAAGGAAAGGAAGTTTAATTAAGGAGTATCATAGGGAAACCGGGAAAGATAATCATCTCTAATAGAATGAAAAAGCTTCTAAAGAAATAAAAACGAGGTGTAATTTCAAAATTATGTTCGTTAGAGGTTCCCACATTGAAATCATCTATTTCTACATATATCAAAAAATTCTTGGACAATAATTCTAAGGTAATTGAGACTATCAAAGGCCTTCCACCTATTCGTGATCATGATCATTCTATTCATTTGATTCGAGGAAGCATTCCTCCAAACATTAGGCCTTATAGATATCCCTATGCCCAAAAGAATGAAATTGAACGTATGGTCGCAGAAATGCTAGAGGATGGTATAATTCAACCTAGTTAAAGTTTTTTCTCTGCTCCAATAGTATTGATGCACAAAAAGGATGGGTCATGGCGCATGTGTGTGGATTATAGAGAGCTCAAAAAACTCGCTATTAAAGATAAATTTCTCATTACTGTCATTGATGAATTATTGGATGAATTGCATGGGTTAATTTACTTCACCAATTAGGACCTTTGTTCAAGGTATCATAAAATAAGAATGAAGACTGAAGACATTCCAAAAACAACATTATTGAAGAAATATGCATTTTCATGGACTCCTAAAGCAACGAAGGCATTTGAACATCTTAAAGAGGCAATGTGCCAAGCACCAGCCTTAGCTACACCAAACTTCACAAAAACCTTTATTGTGGAATATGATGCATCAAGAAATGGAATTGGTGATGTTGTAACGCAAGAAAAAAGACCCATTGCATTTGAAATTTGTCGAATCAAAGGAAAATATTTACACAAAGCTATTTATGAGAAGGAAACATTGGCAAGACGACATGCACTTAATAAATGGTGACCTTACATAATGAGAAGATCCTAGTTCAAACAATATTGTCAAAACTTGACAACGAAGGAAAAATCATATTGGAACCTGGACATGTCATAGAAGCAAGAACCCGAGAGCTATGAAATCGATCAATTTCAGAGTATCTCATCAAGTGGAATAACTTACCCACTGAAGATTCCACATCGGAGGACAAGAATTTTATACAGAAGCATCCAAAACTACTCAAGTGTTGAGGACAACACTTTTTTAAGGAGAGGGGCATGTTAGGTCCCTATACTACTAGTGTAACCCGTTATTGCTATTAGTGCAACGCCCTTATTATATTTTTGTGTCCATGTAGTCCCCATATTGTTACTATTGTAACCCATAGAAGCCCATTATTGTTATGATTGTGCCCTTACATTATTATTGTTATGTCGGCTCTAATTATATTATGACCCCTTAGACTCCTATATACAGAAATGAGGTCTTGTCATTTGTCTCATCCAAGAATTGTTCATTTGTGTAATGTAAAGGAGGTTTCCCCCTCTAAGAGGCTTATTTATAAGGCATTGATCTATATTTTCTATCTTTTTGTGAGTTGGTTTCATAACAGAGAAGCATCTAGTTTAATGGATCGAGCAATTGAAATTATTCATATTAAATTTGATGAAGAACAATCAACTAGTGATGAGGGGTTGCAAATGATGCAACATAAACATCTTATTGATACACTGTTATTTGGTGAGAGAATCCCACTTGCATCTGAAAGCCAAGTGGAAGAGACAGAGAGATGAATAGAGATAGAGGCAGAAGTAAAGTGAGAAACAAAGAAGGAAGCTCACAAGGAGAAAACAAAGACATGGAAAAGCGAGAGAAGGAACATAACTAATGTGGTTTTGAAAAGAATTTTAATTCTAACATTGATTTACACTGTACACATACACAAAATGATTATGAAGAAGAATCAAAGTTCCTTGAAACTTGGCCTGAAAAACCATGTATTGATGATGCCTACATAGAAGTTGCAGCTATGAATATTGAAGACAGTATGGATGATATTGAAATTGAAAATGAAATTTTCATGTATTGGAGCTTTGAAGAGACTAAATTCTATTATGAACTTATTTTGCAACAAATTGATTATCAGAAGATTCATGATGAAAAAAAACTATAAAAGATGGCATGTGGTAGCGGTCCACATACAAACAAATTTTTGAAGACTTAGAGGACATCCATGGATATCCTCAAATAATTTCCTATGCTTTTATGATAAATAAAGTTATAAAGATGGTAGAGCTGCAACAAAAAATGAAGAAATTAAAATTTGGAACGTACACCAAAAATACAAAGATGAAGCAATTCAAACTATACATGATGTGGAATAAAAGGAAAAATAAATCTAGCAAAATAGTTTATTCCAAAGCTTTTCAATCATTATAAGCCTAGGTGACACGTAGACGAGGAGGCATTTTTGAGTTATGTTGATTCAAGGTTAGGTCGTGGGTCCTAATTAAGGTGGGGTGTTAGAAATAATTACTCCTGTGTCACATATTAATCGTTGACACAGCCTCACCACCTCACCTCCTCACCACCATGACTTGTCGTGCATCAAAGAAGTGCCACCACCATGATATCTTCAACTTTCAAAGAACCATCATTGCCTCAACCTATTCAATGTAGAAATGGAAAATTAACCAAGTCATTTTTTGTATAAATTGAGACGAAGCATAAGCATAGCCTATATTCATAGTGAGTGTTGTAACACAATAGTAGCTACAAGGTATTTTAGTGGGTGTTGCAAGGCAGCTTTAGCTGCATACTATTGTATTACTAGATGAGTAGTTTGTTGTAGTAGGAGATGACCATTGTAATTGTGCTTCCTTGGGATTTGGAAATTGATTCATTAGTTTGTCCATTGTGCACTCTCTGAACCTTCAATTGGTATCAAATCCATGTTTAATTTTAATTCTTTCGATTGGTATTAGAGTTTTCAGCTGCGAGCATTATACATGTTTGAAATATTTAATGGTGTTTTTGCGGTCGTGACTCGTCGATATAGGGTTTAGCATTTGGGCTTAGCGCTTGAAGCTAAAGGAATAATTTGAGGGTGGAAGACCATGAGTGGAATAAGTGTGTGGAACATTCAATGGCTATGCTATCAAGTGAAACATTCGAGAGGGAAGATTGTAGGCATGGCCGTCTATGTTAATTGTGCAGAAGAGGTTGATCGTGTGTTAGTAGCTTCTAAAAGCCTCTCCTTTTTTATGTATGATGTAAGGCTAATTACGTGTTAGTTGCGATTTTAATGTTTTTTCCTTGGGTTGAGATTTGGACTCTAGGGTTAAGGAGAGTTATGGTTATTAGGCAAGAGCCTAAATATGACTGATCGTGTTTGATACTATTTGGGAAAATGGAAATTTCACGGGTTGTGATTTGCATTACTAAGGTTAGTTATTTGTGCATAATTTTTTTCTACCCCGTGGAATAATAGTATCGCCACAATAATATCACCATTGGGATTGAAAATAAAGTAAATGTGTTCAAATGAGGCTATTTGTATTTTAACAAGTGATTTTTTAATTTATCAATATGATAGAGAAGTAAGTAAAATTGCGGAGGTGTAAACTTTTGTTCAAAGCTTTCACTCACGTTTTTGCATCTACTATTTCTATCCTTTTAACACTTCATAATTTCTGAGTTAAAATGAGTTAGGCTTTTTTTTTAAGATTGTCAAAATGAATCATTTCTTTTAAATATCAAAATGAAATTTCATAAAGCTCATGTAAAAACTACTGTCTTGAAATGGAACTATCACAAACCTCATCTTTATTAATTGTACTTATATATTTATTTATTTATTTTAATAATTAAGTTTTAAATCAAACTTATACTTTTATTAATTTTGAATAATTATGTTTTTAAATCAAACTTATACTTTTATTAATTTTGAATAATTATGTTTTTAAATCAAAATTAGAGTCAATGTTGTATTTTTCAATCGAAAAATAATAAGTCCATCAATAAAATGATATTATCATAATTATGAAAAGTTGTGTCTAACTTGAACCCTATTAAAAATAATTTAACTCTCCAAAAGTTGAAACCATGTGATCCATGCCTTAAGACATCTATTTCATCAATAACACTAATAATATTAAGCCAAAATTGTTTTTATTCAACAAAATTTTGACATTGAACATAGTGAAAATGTGCCAATCATGAAGAGTAAAAGATTGGTTTTATCCATGCTAAGAGTATCTACTAAAAACTGCACTTAATTCTTGACATTACTTGGTATTTTATAGGAACTAAGCAACCTATAGAATTTTCGAGTTAGTTTCACTGCATGGCTACAAGGTGGACCACTTAGCACCATGTCTTTTAAATGCTCACCTACTTATGAAACATAACATGTTTAGATATTACTACATAACATGTTTAGAGATTAGTACATAGAATGAAGAAATATAATCTATTATTTACTGTAATGTTGTCTTAGCATATTGCATGATGACAATGATGTCATCACCTAATCCTAACATACCTCATAAATCATATGCACATTTTTGTAACCAAAGTTGACATGGTTGATTAGATCTATAGGTGAGACCACTTAGCACCATGTTTTTTAAATTCTCACCTACTTATGAAACATAACATGTTTAGAGATTACTACATAACATGATTAGAGATTACTAGATAGAATGAAGAATATAATCTATTGTTTACTCTAATATTGTCTTAGCATATTACCCAGATATGGGTGTTCATCCCAGGCATTAACATGACAAGATAGCCAGGCGACGGACGGATTGGCCACATGCCCCCCTACAACTTCCCCCATGCCACTATGAATGGCATTCATGGCACCTTGTAGGAGCCATTTAATGATTGCACAAGTCGAGGCAGAGCCAATTCCCGCATGACAATGGAGCCTACAAATTTATCTATTATTCTTCCCCCCCTCATTCATTGTGTCTTTCCTCCACACGTGGGAGATCCTAGTGTGTGCACCATCACTGGCAGTAGATGCTGTTTGTTATGCTGTATTGATCTAGGTAATGGATTCCATCATTCCCACACCACCCTCTGCAATCTTACTCATGACCACAACTCCTATGTAATTTCCCCGCACTGCTCCTTCGTCAATTCCTCCACAATCCCCACTGATTCTTCCCCTCTTTCCATCCCCATCATGGTCCGCCATCGTATGTGCAATAGAAGAGGGGGCACCAGAGGAGGAAGCTCTCGCTCATCTACAATGCCTAGCCCTGATTCGGTTTCCCCTGCCTCCTCTGCTGATAACCCCAACCCGCTTAGTTTCCTTGGGCGTTACCGAGACACCTGAAGCGGTAGAGGCAGAGCGTGGCTCAATAACGCAAGTCGTGGAGATGCAACAGTCTGCACTGCTAACTTTCCCCTTCCTCCACACCATGCTCCTCACACCATGCAGTTCTGATTTTGCAGCTCACTGAACCACCCAATTACTGTCACCATCATCTCGATTACCTTCATGGAAGAAATTGAGTTGCCATCTCCTCTAGATGTTCACACTGAGTAGGTGAATAGAGCAGGATCGAGCAGCAAGCGCCGGGACAACAGTAGTGATCGGGAAGTTGATGAAGGTTGAACCACCTTGCATGGCAAAGCAGTGGCTAGCAGTCAGCATGTTGAGAAGGGCAAGCTCAGTTACACGTAGGCTTCTGGTAGTTGCCAAGGAGACACTTCAGGACCGCGTGTTGTAGCATGTAGCATGGAGGGAGGCCAACAAGTACATGGCACGTCAGACGAGGATGACCACCCAGACAAGTATGCTTGTCCGATTTTGGAGGAACCCACACCGAACGACCAAGTGCCAAGTGTCGAGTTTTCCAGGTGGATCTTTTGTCATGCTGATAGTTGAGTTTTTGTTCAGTATTATGTGTCTTTTGGTTAGGATTATGATTTGGTTAAAATGTCTCTGTTATGCTGTGATCAAACTGGTTACCCCTAGTTGGGATATTTTTGGACTCATGCTTTTTGGACTGGTTTCCCCTCTATTGGGGTAGTCAAAGATAATTATTATGACTATGTGATGAATGATGCTTGGATCCTCTGAGGTTGAGCCTTACTTGTATCATATTAATAGATTAAACTTACCTAGAACAAAAAAAATATTGTCTTAGTATATTGCATGATGACATAATTCAATGATATCATCACCTACCCCTACCATACCTAATAAACCATATGCACATTGTTGTAGCCAAAGATGAGATGGATGATTAGATCTATTAACTAATGGCTTGATAGGAATATGGATATTTGGATATGATAACAAAAATTTACACTACCATGGATCATAACTTACAATAATATTATTGGTACAATGAATATTTATTTCTTAATGAATTTATTTAGAAACTTTTGATGTAAACATGTAAACTTAAAAATATAAATAAAATAGAGCGATGACAAATAAATACAAATATATATTTACTCCATAAATCTCTTTATTTAGGAAAACTCAAAATAGAGGTTTTATTTATGTGAAGCCTATGGGAAAAATACCATGGGCCAAATACCATATTTATAAAAAGGGTATATATTTATACGAAGGTATGGTAAATAAATAAAATTATATCAAATAGGATTAAAAATCAACATCTAAAATCCTAGATCCTAGATAAAAATAGCATGGGCCAAATTATTATTAATACCATGCAATTTTTTTTTATTAAACCTACTATTAATATAAAATATTATTATTATTAATATTATATTATTGTTCTTATTAAATCTAATATTCATATTAATATATTATAATATTATTATTATTAAATTTAATAACTTTGGATTAATAGAATATTATAATTGTTATATTATAATATATATTAATGTAACATGATATATATTAAATCTAGATATATATGGGAAGGAAGAACAAAGACATAGAGCGAGTGACAAGGGAGAGATGGAGATAAATTGAAGGAAAGGGGAGAGGAGGAATGAAAAGAGAGAGAGAGAGTGAAAGAGGGAGGGAAGGGTAAGAGAGGGAGATGGAGAAACAAAGATGGATTAGGGAGAGAGAGAAAGAGAGGGGTTCGGGGGGAGAGGGAGAGAGAGGGGTGTTATAGACATTTTTGGGAACTTCAACCCCAATCACAAATGTCCATAAACTGAGGGCTCTTAAGTCCCTAAAAGGGTTGCTTCACTACCTAAAGGAACAAGGTCAACTCATTACATCATGTCCAAGAAGTTCTCCACCGAAAACTGCTCATAAATGGTCAAAACTGGACCATACTGAAAGCTCCGTGCAGAGGGTACGATGCATATCACCTTCTCAATGAACAGGGTGCGATGCATACTATTTTTCTCCTCTGTAGGGTGCGATGGTCAGGAATGGACAAATGGCAGGGACCAAAATGCGAGGTGGAAGATCATGGAATCTTCTAGAAGCTTCCCCTCTAACACTTGCCACTCCATTTTCGACCAGGGATGAGTAAGAAATCTTCATTCTCCAAGTGGAAGCAGGAACTATCAGAGATAAGACACTAATCAAGATCCCAAAAGATGACTCACCTCTCTGTAATCATCTATATATGGATCACTCATCACAGAGATCCAGAGGCTGGAATTTTGTAACTTATACAGAAGTGTTGTTGGTATTCTGGTGTACATTCACACTGTTGGGTGATTTTTCTTTGCTTGAGGTGAAAGAAGGGCTTCTTAGCTGGAGGATGATGCTGGGTTAGAGCTACTCATGGTTGTAATCCTCTTATTACTTTTATCTGAATAAAGCTATTCTTGTTTCCTTCCATATTCTGGTGTATTTGTTTATATATGCTTGTATATGGTTAATGTACATTTGATCCTACATTATTTGTGAATTTAGATCCTTGTTTCTTTCATAGTAGTATGTGTTTGATTCACAGGTCCTTTTGAAGCTGAGCAGACAAAGAGAGCGAGCAACAAAACTCTATCAAGAAGGAGAGGGAATCGAGGCAAAGACTCAGGTTGGCCCTCTTGGTTCTCTTCTCATCTATTTTCATAAAAGGAATCAATAATAGACTTTGATTGTTTGTTTCTAAGGATAGCCACCCATCTTAGTGAATAACACACTGTTGGACACTATTCCCGTATAAAAAAATGGTGATCTGCTGGGGAGCGACTAGATTACTTGTTGCCTATCTGTCCTTGTTTCTTTTTATAAACATAAACGGAGGCCTGAAGTCAAGCCAGCAGCCTTCGAACTGCATTTGCATACAAGCAAATAATCATGCTGCTTCATTCAATCTCTGGGTTTTGTTTATAAATTAAACAATAGATCTGCAAGCAATCTAATTGCCCTAAGTAGTGGCTTTAGTAACCTCTTAAATCACCCCTGTGTTTTTACATACATTGATCTGTACTTATTCAGCTTAAACACCTGAAATAAACTGCAAATTGTGAGTGAAGTCTTGTTCAAAGTCTCGCACTGTAACCATCGCACCCTGCCTTCAAGGCAGCTTGTGTGCATCGCACTTCCCGAATGGAGTAACTGCACTGCATACTGAGTTCACTATGTAACAGGTGCGATGGTCAGGGAGGACTGATTTTACCCTCCGACTGTGGATTTTTCTCACTGTTTTCAGTCTTATTCATGAGTTTTTGCTGTCTGTAATCAGTGTACTTTTGTGAATATCCCCTTCTCTAGCATTATTCCGCCTCCTTAATGCAAAGAACTGTAAACGTTTTTTATGTAGTGTGCGTCATTTTAGTTCTCTTTTTGCAAAAAATAACATAGTCGAATTGTTGTCTCTAGATCTAAAAGTGTCGTAGCTGTGGTTTTCAATTTTAGAAAGCAATCCCATTGTTTTAGATAGTTGATTATACGGTTATTATTGCATAAGACTTGATTTACTAGTGTCTCTCTTGTTTTCACTTCATTTTGAAAAACAATTTTGTTGAGTACAGTCGCTTTAAAAGTAATTCAATGTTGCACATAGTTTTCTTAGTGTCATTTACACATTAAGGGAGCTGAAAACCAATACATGCATATGCATTTGCATCTTGAATGCTTGGCTTGATTTAGGACTGTGCATATTAGCATGTGCTCTGTGCTCTGTGAAGAAAAGATGCTTGACTTTCTTCCCCTTAGTAGCTAGGATTTTCATTGCTGAAAGAATATAAAACGTTTGTTTATCATATTAGACTGCATTTAGGAATTTTACATACATCACGTGGTGAACCCGAAAGGAAAATTGGTAAGCAAGATCAACTTAAAATAAATCTCAATGAATCTAACAATTCTTTGGAACTTAACTCAACATCTAGAGGTCTAGGCTAGAGACGTATTCTGGTGTCCTAAAGCCTAGTAACTGTTCCTTTCAGTGTTGGTTGGGTGATTCCTCCACTCTGAGACGAAAAGTGCCAGTACAGACTTGTGCTCCCACGTACCGTCGCGCATATATTGGGAGATGACTATAGGCTGCATCCTTTATCCTTAGGAAGCCGCGTCTGCCGCCCTATCGATCGTAATGCACCGAACATAGCATTCGGGAAGACTGACTACCGTACCGTAAAAAGTATTCTGCAATTTTACGATTGGTTTCGTAATCCTCTCTGCCTAGATCTCCAGAGAAGTCCATTTTGCTCCTTTTCAAACTCCTTAAAGGAAAAGGTCCTCTGAGCGCTTGTCACTTCAAGCTCAATAAAAATTGAAGGTGACTAGAGTCATCTTTTGTTTTTCTCGACTCTTTAAAATTGAAAAAACAAGTTGTGTCTAAGCATCTAAAAATTTATTTTAAATCGAAATAACATCACAAATTCCCCCGTTGATCTTCAGGTTGAGAAAATGGAGTCTACCAATCAAGGATTTCCCCGTGAAGGAAATCCTAGTCCCTTCCTATCTTAGGGAGATGTTGGTCCACCCCATATGGCCACTTTGTCACTTCCAGGATTGACAATTGGTTTGCCAGTCTGGCTCTTCTCTACCTCTGTTGTTCAGAATCCCACAATTCCTGAACAGTCTAACCAGAAACTAGGTGACACTAGAGTTTCCTCCCAACCTTCTACTTCATCTGATTCTCCTTATCCTCCTTCCTCTTCACTTGACAAAGCCAATAAAGCTAAACGTCAAGTAACCGAGAAGAAGAAGAAGCAGAAAGAGAAAAAGGAAAAGAAGAAAAAGGAACCAAAACTGAAAGGGAACAACCAAGTATCGTCTAGCAAAAATCCACACACTGCACAGTCAAAACCTAAATCTCCTTGCGTCATTTGCAATGGAGACCACTATCACCAAGATTGTCCTTGCATCCCTCGGATCTTAAGGACTGGTCTCCTCGTTTGCAACCATCCGGTAGCATCAACCTCTGGCGATCATGTTGAATGCTCACCATCAACCAGTGAAAGTGAAGCACATGGACAGAAAAGGAATCCTAAACTTCCTTGTAAGTTGTGTGAAGGTGATCACGCCGTCCACCGCTATCCCTTCCTTGAAGAGGCTAAAAGAGTTTTAGATAGTCGTCTTGTTTCACCGTTACAACTTCCTCCTGGATATCAAAAACTCTTGCTGAGTCCTCCACCGGTTGAAAATCTGGCTGGCCCATCCTTGTGGTCAGCCGAAGCACCTATCGTTGAAAATGAACCTTCGGAATCCATACGAGACGAAAGTCAAAGGGTCGATACGGCAGTTGACACGGTATTTCCTTCAGAGTGTTCATCTTCGAATGATACCGTCACTAAAGAGAAAGAGAACGACATCGTTCAAATTATTTTCATCAACACCGACTTCGATGAGCTTGGGGGCAGTCCTCCCGTTCCTTTACCGCAGCAAGGAAGTTCATCAGCGTCCTACCCGGCCGTCTATTCGGTCCCACCACCAAGAAACCTAGTGGTTTCCTTCGACTAGAATCTACTAGGCAGACCCCATTTACCAGCGAGTGTACCATTCAGAATTATTGTACAAGCTTACAGAATGGTCATGGTTGGTACCATCATTGATGAAGGGGCTTATGTGAGTATCCTTTCCTCAACTTCTTGGAAAGCACTTGGTTCGCCATCGCTTTTGCCTAAAATGAGAAATCTAATAGGCTTCCACAAAGGAACCAGTCAACCTTTAGGGATCCTTCCTAATGTGCCCATTACATTGAGAAGGAAAACTGTTCACATGAACGTTATGGTAGTTTAAGGACCTTTAGATTACAATCTACTCCTTGGACGCGACTATATTTATTGCATGGGAACCGTCGTCTCCTCACTCTTTAGAGTAATGTGTTTTCCGCACGAAGGCAGAATGGTCAAGCTCATAGACCAAATGTCATTCCCCGGTTCACACATTGCAAATAGTCAAATTCCATCCCTGAATGGTCTTTTCACACAAGAAATGTCTCATCGGTCTCCAATTCGTCCACCTGATGAGCGTGAGTGATTCAGGGAGATGTGACTAAAACCCGCATGCACCCTAGTCTGCTTCGACAGAAAACTCTGGGTATATGGTAGGTTTCGGCGAAGGATATATGACTAGTCTGATACCCGTCCATCTAGGAAGAGGGAATTAGACTGGATAAGATACCTCCGTTAGAAGGTAGGCCTTTCTCGATAGAACAAATGTTTTGTCTTCAAATTGAGGGGTAACCTTGAAACTCTACTTCGCTATACCTGGGGGCATGCAAACCTATCCTCATGCAAGGGAAGAGCAGCTATTTATTTTTTAAATTTGTAGGAGCTCTAACCCTTTAAACCCGTAAGGCTAGTCGTTTCCTAACTTGCATAAACAAAAGGATCCGTGGCAAAGCTTTAGAGATGCAAGCCACTTCAAAATAGCATCTCAAATGATACGTTTCTATCATAGACTGGCGAGCAATGTTGTCGCAGAGTTCAAGCTTGTTAAAAAATAAACTCTCGACGAGCCGTTTTAGTGCATAATTCATGCTCGTTAAAAAATAAACATAATTCATGAGCAAGTGTTTCTCCCCGTGTTTAAGCTCGTTAAAAAATGAACGGGTAAATAACCATTGTGAATGCCTTATCGCCAGCTTTTGAGCCTTGGACGTGTTTTCGCCATCACCTCCACTCTGTTTTTAGCCAATGATTCACCCCCATATGATTGTTTACCCCTTCTAGGAACATCTGCGAAGAGTGATTCTACTATCCATCCCTGTAACACTACCATGATTGGAAAATTACAAACCTTACCTGGAATCAGCTACTACCCGAAACCATCACTCGTTCCTCGAAAATGAGTCTTCTTTAAGCTCTTTTCACCTGACTCGTAAAATATGAAAAGATTGTTGAGTGATTGGCCTCTCTGGCTCGTTAAAAGGAATCGTAAGTGCTATCCCTTCTCTAGATTTTAATCTTTTTGGACGTGAGGGATTATTACACAAAAAGATCGAGCGCTTGTCTTGTTCAGCTCGTTAAAACTATCAAAAAATCATCCCTTTTGTATTATTTTACGCTTTTTCGAACTTAAGGGATTATACAATGAAAAAGAACCTTCAGATTCTTCTTTCCATTTCTTTCAGACTCTCTAAAATTGAAAGAGACCAAGTTATCTTTGTCATTAAACTCATTAAACTAAATAGTGACAAACTCATCCAGCAAGATGAGAACGAGTTCCATTGTCACTAGGCTCGCTAAAATATAGCGATAGGTTCGCCCGAAGGGCAGATTATAGAACGAGCATATGTTATCCTCCTCAAGCCTGACAAAAATAAAGAGGTACTGGTCAACAATGATTGGGGAAAATTGGGAAGAAAACAAGAAGAAACTTTATTGGTAGCAAGTCGCTCTTGAACATGACACTTTCCTTCCACATCCATGCCAGGTTTTGGGTTGTTCCGTTCACTGGTCCTCACCATTGGTCTGTCACACCATCCATCTCTGGGGTTAATGCTACCAATCCATCGTCAGTGTTGCCGATATGTTCAAGAGAAGTCATTCAGACAATTCACCTGAGTCTCACCCACTGCCATACATCCATGCTTCATTCCTTCACGACTGCCATCCTGAACCCCATATCGTCAGTTTATTTTCACCTCCAAAATCATTTACTTCATTACGTATTGTTGATGTGGGATTCATCAAGGCCCTCCTGCAACGGGTCACTTCTTGTCGACATCAGCTCATTATTCAAGAAGTTGACTTAGGAAAAACCATTTCATTACTTTGAAGCTTGCATGCCTCAATGGCAAGTTTCTCACTTTCGGCGACAGGTTTACATCAATGACCTTTGATCGAGAGATTTTGCATGGTGTTCGACGCCAAGTCCCTTTTTCACACCACGTAGATTGTACTGTAGTACCTTGAGGGTCATTGTCATTATTGGTGATTCCTCTCATGCCTATTAATAACTTACATCATTGGCTGGTAATCAGGCGATGTCTTTCCATGTTCGACTCCAAAACATTTTTCACATGGATCGACTTGTACTCCGAGTGAAGATTGGTCGAGTTTGAAGACCCCGGATCTAGTTTCATCCATCCGGGTTGCGATATATTCAGGAATATAAAAACATCCAGTGTACATCATTTCCGAGTAGATGATCATCCAAATCAAAGGACGATGTGTCCATATCATCAGTTTGTCACACAGACGATCGTTTGTCCTATGTACATGAAAATGAGTTTATAAAGCTCAGCATGGGAATGCCCGCCTCAGCTAGATCATAAAAAAATGTTGTCATATAATCTATTGTATTGTATCTTATTACAGGTCACCTCCCAGCTCAGAAAAACTTCAGATCCTCATAGTAAAGCATTTCACCCCACATAAAAAATGATTAATGACCTCATGCCTTAAGGGTCAACTGTTATAGACATTTTTGGGCACTTCAACCCCAATCACAAATATCCATAAACTGGGGGCTCTTGAGTCCCTAAAAGGGTTTCTTCACTGCCTAAAGGAACAAGGTCAACTGATTACATCATCTCCCAGAAGTTCTCCAGTGAAACCTGCTCATAAATGGTCAAAACTGGACCATACTGAAAGCTCCATGCAGAGGGTGTGATGCATACTGTTTTGCTCCTCTGTAGCGTGCGATGGTCGGGAATGGACAAATGGAAGGGACCAAAATGCAAGGTGGAAGATCATGGAATCTTCCAGAAGCTTCCCCTCTAACACTTGCCACTCCATTTTCGACTAGGGATGAGTAAGAGATCTTCATTCTCCAAGTGGAAGCAGGAATGATCAGAGAGAAGACACTAATCAAGATCCCAAAAGATGACTCACCTCTCTGTAATCATCTATATATGGATCCCTCATCACAGAGATCCAGACGCTAGAATTTTGTAACTTATAGAGAAGTGTTGTTGGCATTCTGGTGTACATTCACAGTGTTGGGTGATTTTTCTTTGTTTGAGGTGAAAGAAGGGCTTCTTAGCTGGAGGACGATGTTGGGTCAGAGCTGCTCATGGTTGTAATCCTCTTACTATATCTGAATAAAGCTATTCTTGTTTCCTTCCATATTCTGGTGTATTTGTTTATATATGCTTGTATATGGTTAATGTACATCTGATCCTACATTATTTGTGAATTTAGATCCTTGCTTCTTGCATAGTAGTATGTTGCTATGATTCTACAAGTCCTTTTGAAGCTGAGTAGACAAAGAGCGAGCAGAAAAACTCTATCAAGAAGGAGAGGGAATCAAGCACAAGACGCGGGTTGGCCCTCTTGGTTCTCTTCTCATCTATATTCATAAAAGGAATCAATAGTAGACTTTGATTGTTGGTTTCTAACATAGCTACCCATCTTAGTGGGAATAGCAACATCCGTGTGGACATTATTCCCGTATAACAAGTGGGGTAGCAGAGAAAGGGAGGGAGAGTGGACTTGAGAGAGAGGGGGAGAGAGGGAGGGATAGAGAGATGGAGTTGGAGGAGGGGAGAGGGATAGAAGAAGAAAGACATAGAGTGTAAGAAGTGGAGAGAAAGAAGGAGTGAGAAGGGAGAGATGGAGAGAGTGTGTATATGCTTAGGGTGAGATAAGGAGATAAAGAAGGAGAGATGAAGAAAATAGGGGAGAGAGGGAGAGAGGGAGGGATATAGTAACATGGTTGGAGAGAGAGAGAGAGAGAGAGAGAGAGAGAGAGATGGGGGAAGGGAGAGGATTGGAAGGAAAAGAGAGAGAGAGAGGGAGAGAGAGAGAGAGGAAGAGAGATGGGGGTAGAGAGAGGGTTCGAGGGCAAAGAGAGAGAGAGAGAGGTGGAAGAAGAGAGAGGGTTTGAGGGCAAAGAGAGATAGAGAGAGAGAGAGGGACGTAGGAGAGAAAGGGAGAGAGAGGAATGATGAGAGAGACAACTTGAGGAATAGGAGGAGAGAGGGAGTAAAAGAGGAGGAGAGAGGGATGGATAGTGAGATGGAGTTGGAGGGGAAGAGAGGGAGGGAATAAGAAATACATAGAGTGTTAGGTCCCTATACTACTAGTGTAACTCCTCATTGTTATTAGTGAAACCCCATTATTATATTGTTGTGCCCATGTAGTCCCCATATTATTATTGGTGTGCCCCATAGAAGCCCACTATTGTTATTGCTATGCCCTTACATTATTATTGTTATGTCAGCTCTGATTATATTATGACCCCTTAGACTCCTATATATAGAAAGGAGGCCTTGTCATTTGTATCATCAAAGAATTTTTCATTTGTGTAATGTAAAGGAGGTTTCCCCCTCGAAGAGGCTTATTTTGAAGGCATTATTTTAACTTTTCTATTCTTTTGTGAGCTGGTTTCATAGTATTTGGTATCGGAGCTTTGGATTCTAGGGTTTCACTCCTCCAAAGAGGTCATTGTGGATTTTTTGCTATAACTTGTTTCCTGTGACGTTCTAGAAGATAAAAAAAAATACGTTTGAGACAAAATCGTTCTGAACCTTGGGTCCAAATTTCAAATCTTGTTTCGCTATATTTTCAGAGAAATGACCTATGGAAGTTAGGGTTTTTTCAAGCTCGAGAATTCCATCTCAAACAATTCATCATGGAATTTTTGCTATAATGTTTTTTCTATGAAGTTTTAGATTAAGAAATTAAAACCCATTTGCGCTGAAAGCTTGGTGACGCTCGGGCCGAAATTTCTAATTTTTCTTTGCTATATTTTCGATGATATGGTCCAAGACATTTAGTGTTTCTGCCAGCCTCCAAATTACATCCCAAACAGGTGAGCTTGGGAAAATCATCATAACTCTCTCTTAGAACATCTGATTCAAATTTCATTTATAGTTTGTTAGTTATTAGTTTCAGAATGTAAGGTCGAAATAGTGACACGTGGCATGTCATACAAGTTCGCTCTACTGAACTAGTTTATAATTAGGCCATCGTGGGGGATTGGCATAACTCTTTCTTCGGGAATCTAATTGCGATCAGACTTGTAGGGTTAGAAAGAGGACTCAGAGGGCTATCACACGCTGATATTTCAAAACTTAAAGATCTGTATTTACAGATTCATAGTCATTTCAATATCGATCTCCTAAAATTAAGAAAAATCAATTTGAGAAAGTTTGATGGCAAAGATCTAGTAAATTGGATACTATAGATGGAGCAATATTTTGATCTACATGAGGTGCAACTGTTACAAAAGGTACATATTGCATCTTTATATTTAGAACTGAATCAATTTTTATGGTATAAAGGGCTTTGTTCTCATAAACCACTTGTCACGTGGTCAATTTTCATGGAGGAAATGATAACACATTATGAGGATACAAATAGAAACACCTTCTTTAGCCAATTGATAAATATCAAACAAAAGTGTTCAATGGCAAAGCACATTGAGGACTTTTAAAAATTAAATATAAGGGTAAATTATAATCCAAAGAAGTAGAGAATTGATGTCTTCATAGGGACTTTAAAAGATAACATCCAACATGATGTTCACCTTTTGGAACCTGATTCATTAGAGAAAGCATACTCGTTGAAAAGAAAAGTGGAAGCAAAATTATGGCAACAAGGAAGTCTACCCCTCACAACTATAAATATGGAAGTGTTGTTTCTCCTAGCCTTCCACAACCTACAAGGTTGACACCACAACAATCATAAGAAAAAAGAGCAAAACAACTTTGTTAGAATTATGATATCAAATACATTAAAGGTCATAAGTGTGCTAAGAAGACATTATTTTACATATATTGTGAAGAGGAGGAAGAAAATGATAAATGAATGTCAAAAGAAGAGGATACACACTGAGAAAAAACCCTAGAGAAAGAAAAAATGAATCCAACCATATCTTGTACTGCATTCAGAGGAATTTCCACCCCTCAAACTCTCAAGATAGAAGGGCATACCAAGAAGAAGAATGTTCAAGCAGTGAAATATGAGGAACAAAAGGATCAAGAAATGTCAAAAGAAAAGGATACTCACCAGAAACCAACCCCAACGAAAGAAGAAATGAATTTGACCATATCTTATATTGCACTGCCTATAATTACCACTCCTCAAACTATAAAGATAGAAGGACATATCAAGAAAAGAAAGCTAATAGTATTCATTGATTCAGGTAGTACCCATAATTTTATTCATTGTAAGATAGCGAAGGAATTGAATTTCTTCTTATATCCAGCAAGAGAGTGTCAAGTGACGGTTACAAGTGGAGGAACCATAAATTGATCTCGAAAGTGCCATAATATCAATATATCCATGGGAGAATATGTGTTGAATAACCCAATGGTTACCATTCCAATGGGTGGTGTTGATGTTGTACTAGGAGTCCAATGGCTATAGTCCTTCGGTACAATAGCTTTTAATTTTCAAGAAATTTTATTGAAATTTTTTTCAAAACGAAAAGAAGTTGAATTAAGTGGTATCATAGGGAAACAGGGAAAGATAATCAACTCTAATGGAATGGAAAATCTTCTAAAGAAAGAAAAATGATGTGTAAGTACACAATTGTGTTCACTAGAGGTTCCCACATCGAAATCATCTATTTTTCCAGATCTCCAAAAAGTCTTGGACAATCATTTCAAGGTATTCGAGACTCCTAAAGGCCTCCCACCTATTCGTGATCATGATCATGCTATTCATTTGATTCTCGGAATTGTTCCTCCAAACATCAGGCCTTATAGATATCCATATGCCCAAAAGAGTGAAATTGAACTTATGGTTGCTGAAATGCTAGAAGTCGGTATAATTATCCAACTGAATTTGATAAACAAAGCAAGGGATGGATGAAGAATTACGAATCCATGTGGGAACTCATTCAAAATTTGTAGAAGATCTAAAATCAAACAATATTTCCAGAACTTGACAAGGAAGAAAAAATCATATTGGAACCTATAGCAGTCACAGAATTGAGATATTGACAGCTACGAAATCAATCAAATTCAGAGTATCTCATCAAGTGCAAGAACTCACCCGTTGAAGATTCCATGTGGAAGGATGATAATTTTATACAGAATCATCCATAACTATTCAATTGTTGAGAACAACACTTTTTTAAGGAGAGGGGCATGTTAGGTCCCTACACTACTAGTGTAACCCCTTATTGTGATTAGTGAAACCCCTTTATTATATTGTTGTGTCCATGTAGTCCCCATATTTTTATTATTGTGCCCCATAAAATCCCACTATTGTTATTTATGTGCCCTTACATTATTATTGTTATGTCGGATATGATTATATTATGACCCCTTAGACTCCTATATATAGAAAGGAGGCCTTGTCATTTGTATCATTGAAGAATTGTTCATTTTTGTAATGTAAAGGAGGCTTCCCCCTTGAAGAGGCTTGTTTTGAAGGCGTTTATCTATCATTTCTATATTTTTTTGTGCTAGTTTCATAACATAGAGAGTGAAAAGTCGAGAGAGAAAGAGAGTGACAAGGGAGAGATGGATAGAGAGTGTGTATATTTGGGGGTGAGATAAAGATAAAAAGAAGGAGAGATGGAGAGAATGGGTGAGAGAAGGAGAGAGAATTAGAGAGAGAGGGATAGTAACATAGTTGGAGGGTCAAGGGAGTGGGAGAGAGAGGTGTGAGAGAAAGGGAGAGAGATGGAGGAGGAGAGAGGATGTGAGAGAGTGGAGAGGGTGAGGGAAAGAGAGATGAAGTTGGAGGAGGAGAGAGAGGGAGGTAAGAAGAAAGACATAGAGAGAGAAAGGTGGAGAGATATAGAGGGAGTGATAAGGAAGATGGAGAGAGGGAGAGAGGACAACAAGAGTAAAGAGAGAGAAGCAGGGGAGAGAGAGAGAGAGAGAGAGAGAGAGAGAGAGAGAGAGATTGGAGAAGAAGAGTGCATGTTTTGGGGGTGATATAGAGGGAAAAAGGGAGATAGAGATATGGATGGAAGGTGAAGATAAATAAGAAAAGAGATGGAGAGCGGGAGGGAGGGATAGAGAGATTCATAACTATGGAGTGAGAGAGTGTGTGAGTGTTTGGGAGGGTGAGATAAAGAGACAAATAAGGGGATACAGAGGGATATATAGATATAGATGGAGAGGGGGGGGGGAGAGGGAAGAATATTTATTGTAGTAAATGCATTGATTTTAGTGTAGATGATGATTTCTAATCCTATTTGATTTATTGTGCTAAATGCATTTATTTTAGTGTAGATGTTGATTTCTAATGATATTTCATTGCTTTCGCTAGATTTGTTGATTTCAATGTAGATGATTTCTAATCATATTTTATTTCTTGCACTTAAAGCATAGATTTCATTGTAGATGGTGATTTCTAATCCTATTTGATTGTTGCACTAGATGCATTGATTTCAATGTAGATACTGATTTCTAATTATATTTGATTGCTTGCATTAGAACCATTTATTTCAATGTAAATTATTTATAATCCTATTTGATTTATTGCACTAAATGTATTTATTTCACTGTAAATGGTGATTTCTAATCATATTCGATTGCTTCCACTAAATGCATTAATTTCAATGTACATGTTGGTTTCTAATCCTATTTTATTACTTGCATTACGTGCATTGATTTGAGTGTAGATATTGATTTCTAATCCTATTTGAATTCTTGAATTAAATCCATTGATTTCAGTGTAGAAGATTTTTTCTAGTATTATTTGATTGCTTGCATTACATGCACTAATTTTAGTGTAGATTTTGATTTATGTTTTTATCAAATTAGATGCATGGTGGTACATTAATTTTAAAGTGATTGTATTAACAATGTGCATTTATTTTAGTGTAAGCACAAATAATTATTGGAATTGTACATTGAATTTTTTGTTATAGTAATTCAACTTATTAACATTGGAGAGAAAGAGAGATAAGGCATGATGTTTACTACAACACCTTGAGCTAAAAGTTTAAATGGTTTACAATGTCAACTATCCTTTTCATATAATTGATATGAAAGGATGACAAAACTAATAACAGTGACGATAAGAATAGTAGAAGAAAATATTTTGAGATTGATCACAATGAAGACTATTTGTAATTGACTACATTTTTGTTATTCACATTCTTATCATTCAACACTATTACATTGTAACTTTGCATTCAAGATTTTTATTTCATCATTTTTCATCACTAAAGTTATTAACAATATTTATCATCTCAACAAACTAAGGTAACTATGAAAATTTAAAATGAGCCTAGACCCATATTAACTCTGTATCTATCATGCACCAAGAGGGATCAAATCTCTCGATGAGTAAACCACTTTTGGAGTGCAAAACTTGAGATAAGGTTTGCACTCGAGAGATTTGATCTGTCTTATCACCTTATAGATCCGTAGTTAAGATCGATCTATGCTCGTAAGTAATTGAATTAGGAAAAGTATTACAAGTTTCAACTACTTTTTTTTCTTTTTCCTTTTTAAATAATGTAAATTATTTATAAACCAATATATATGATAAATTTCCAAGTATTAGATGTTTTATAAGATTAAAAAGTCTCATCAGTACAAAAGAAGAATTAAAGATTATTTGGAGTGAGGCATTTTAAAGAATAATGGGTTGGATTGTTATTTTGGAGTGATACTAAGAGTCATTAATGTTGATATGTATTTGAGTATATGTTAGATTTGGGAATAATAAGTGATAGTGAGAGTCACTAATGTTGATATGTAGTTGAGTATATGTTAAATTTAGGAATATTAAAAAACAAATTCCATGTTTTGAGTTTAGTCTTTAAGCCTTCCAACAATTGTTCACTACGAATAGATGAGAATGTGCAAAATATGTGTTTCTTTGAATGAAGATACCAAGGAAATAAATACTCATATACTTGAAATAGTGGTTGTCACCCCTTAACAACATTGATGGTCCTTAAAAAAATGTTTCTCATCGATTCATACTCAATTGAAGAATTATCATAGTACATATACATTTATATAGGGTAGCATGTGCAATATTATTATTAATTCACGATTCTAGATTATATTACATAAGGAAAGAGAGATAATTTTACTTTCTTCCTTGGATATAGTCATGAAAATAGGTGTAAAAGAAAAGTACAATAGAGTTGAGGCATGAGGTCTAGAGTAAGTTGTTGTCATTTACCTAAGATAGGTGTTATGATTACAAGATTATGTTGGTTTATTTGGTTCTAATGATGAACCAACACTTGGATCGAAACGTGTTGGCCAAAAATTTCTTTTGTGTGATTTATACTATAATGCTTTTCTTAATTCATTATGGATCACATAAGCCTCACTACAAAATTTGCATTTTACATTGTTTTTATTTTATCTTGTATATATGTTGTTTATGGTTTAATTTTGTTTATGCATGTTATGGCTTTAGTATCATAATAAAATATGCGTAGATGTTATATAGGCGTATGAATATATAATTAATATTTTCATAGTTGTCAATGTATGGAAAATTTGAACAAGGCCTAAGAATTTTTAATTTAGATAGTATGTGTAAAGTCATAATTGTGGAAATATGGTAAGGAGGTGCTTTCAAGAAGCATTACAAAATAATATGAATGATTGGATTTTCAACACAGGGGTTTTAAGGTTAAAAAATTAGAGTGAAAACTAGAACTTTGGTAAAGGATAAATTTCAACATACTTGGAAATTATTCAAAGACTTTTCTAGCTAAAATTTAGCAAGGGAAACCCCAATTTATGGTTGACAACTAAGGGAAAATTGATTAATGAGGCTAATTGAAAGTTATGAATTCAAATTTTCAAAATACATGGAGTTGTGGAGAAGTTTGACATGTAAAATAATAAAGTAAAATTTGGAAAATTAGGTGAAAATCCCCAATTTTCCCAAGAAATTGATGGAACTTAACACTAGGAGGTGAAATTATGCTATGAAAAAATCGGCTAATTTAAATGAGAGGTTCCATGGTAAGCCATAAAATAAAATTTGAAATTAGGAATTTTGGGGAAAAAAATCAAAATTTTAAAACATTTGGGTATTTTTCCGATAAAAGTGACACATACTTGGGTGTGATGACTAAGATAAATTCACACATTACACTATTAAATTATCTCTCTGTATGATGCCCCAATTAGGGTTCACAACTTTTGGTAGGTGTCCCATCCTATTCCAAGTATCATCTCATGATTTTGTGAATGTTAGAATTATGAATGAATGATGGATGGAAAGGAAACCCAAATAAGCTCTTGATGGATGGCCCTAGATGGAATGAAAATAAATCAACTCCAATGAAAACAACTTAAACAATTTGGCACAAGGAATGCTACAATCGATACATAATGAGAATGAATCTTAGGAAAGAGTGATAGAAATCTTTAGTTAAGATGCATGAAAGCTGAAGTATAGTATCTATTAATTGTAAAGTAGTTTGAAACCAAAAACAAGACCAAATACATAAAAATAAGCCAAAAATTCCTAAAATGTTGAGATTTTTCACTAAAATAGTTCATTAACGTACCAACCACCAATGTATTTCCATCATATATTAGCTAACAACAATAAAGAAAGTATTACAGGAGTAGATAAAATAGAGTCGAACATTTAGTGGCAAATCATGAGGTATCTTCAATAAAACCAATAGTAGGCGTGCAAAAATATGCAAATTTAATTATCAAGGTAATTACAAGGTCCTAAAGTCCAAAATTTACTATCCTTATCTCTATACTAAAGCCTATGGTTTTACTTTTGCAGCCTATAAGGAGTGATGTATGCACAAAATAAGAAGCTTGTAGCAAGTGCGTGTTATACTATTAAACAAACCACCCATTTTAATATATTATAAATTCCCTATGAAATTTTTTGTATTAAAATAGTGACCCTTTAATTTTTTTAAAATCCTTTGATTTTTCTAAAACAAAAAAATAGAAATAAAAAATAAAAATAGAAAATTAAACATAAGAATTGTTAATAAAATCTTATAATCAAAGTTTAATACTTAGGACTTTTAGTTAAAACCCAAGTATTAAACCTTGACTATCTCAAAAAGCCGAATTAAATAGTCCTCGAGACATAAACTATAGATAGGCCTAGGTATTAAAAATTTTGGGTTATTTAATTAAAAAACGAAATAAAACATTGTTTTTGATCCCCAAAGGATGAAATCTTTATAAACCCTAAATACCCGACACCGCACATCCCATAATAAAACAAAAACATAAGGAAAAGATCAGACTCGAATGGGTTATTAATTATGTCGTAAAAAAACCCCGTGTCCATCACAATCACATGATCCAATATTATATAAGTCCATGCCTTCTACCTTAACCAATTGTGATATGCAATATCACTCTCGACCCGACCACAAATTAAAATCCACTAAATTAAAATATTACATCTTGGACATCGTAAAGACCCAAAAGGCTTAAATCCATACCCCACACCATTTTTTGATTGCAATCTATGAGAAGGCCCAGACCCGCTTGGATTATACACCGTGATTTATATTGATATCACGTTCGAGGCCTATATTGCAATTGAAATGTTCTAAAAGTCATGTCTCATCCCAATGTGGATTACGATATGATATTAGTAGTGACATCAATGATGCGTCACGTTCCACATCACCTGTTACCTGCCACGTGATCTGTGACATCATAGTCCATGCCAGCTTCCATGTCATTAGTCATGTCAAATGCCACATTACCCTCCACGTTACTCTGCCATGTCACCGTGAGACTTCAGAATCACAAGTTTCAAAGAAACACGACTTATAAAAAATCTTTCACCCTAGTCGACTTCCAATTGCGATCAGGCCACCCAGACCTAATACGATATTTAAATGGATATGAATGATTTCACATCGAGGCTTATCACAACATTCATATTATTTCCTATTCCTTTTCCCCAACTATGAACATTGATTGTGATATAAAAGCATGAGTTGCCTTGATTTAATAAATGGCTTAGATCTTCCTAGATCAATGACAGAGAATAATTCACACCCCTCTGCAGTACTTTTAAGTTTATTATGGAGGGGGTGGGGGGCGGGGGGGTCCAAAAAGTGGTTTTCCATCCAAGCCTATATCCATGCATCATTCCTCTATTCTTTCGAACCCCCCTCTTCATAGACCAACTACCACTTCTCATGCCCTCTTAAAGCAATGTTTCATTGTCTCATTCACATTCTAATTGCAATTGAGATTTTATTTGAGAAGGCCCCCTTTATTTTGTATGGAATACTCTCGGTCTAGTCCAATTGCGATTTTTCTGACTTCTACCCTGGATCTAAACCCATTGCGATTTTTTTGAGTTTTCCCCCTAGTCTAAACCAATTGCAATTGTTATATGATTTACCCAAAATTTAGAATTGCGAATGAAATTAAGCTATAGATTCCACCTCCTCACTCCACATTCCTCTCCATGATGTTTTTTTGGGATTTATCGCACTGTACGTTTTTCTTGATTTCCTAAAAAACATGATTGGTTTTAAATACAATTTTCTTATCATTTCATTTATGTTTATCTTATTGATTCCTGTTTTTTGTGTTCAGGTTCATGACAGAGGAGGACAGTTGTTCTAATAAGTGGTAGATCAGTTCAAACAGACATCTAGATAATTCAATGCAACAAATGAAGTTGATGAAGACAACAAATCATTTTCAAAAATTACTACAAAAAATTGTTTTCCTTTAAGCATTTTTGAAGGGATCTATTTAAATGCCCTCAACACTCTGCACAACAGATTCAATTGTTTTCTACTATTTAAGCTTACTTTTTGTATGAAATAATGGTCCTAAATTTTATGAATAAAGGCCAGAAAGCTCGCACTATTTTACTTTCATACTTTTCTCAATAGAATGCCTCGAACATTGTTTTACAATTTTTCATAAACAATTTTGAGAAGTTGCACTACTATACTCCCAGAGTCATGTTTGTGAGAAGGACTAAGCAGCTATTATTTCTTTTGATGTGTTAAGCGAAGTGCATCTGTTATTTCTATCTTTGTGCCTCTGCTTTGTTCATAAATAAATACTAAAATTATCTTTTCACATTACTTATTACTTGATATTTAAAGAACAATGTCACCTATATTCACAACTGATCATGATGTCATTGATATTTTTATATATGTTAAGAAATTTACTTTGATATTCTAAATGTGACATGAGTTTGAAAATTATTTTGATTAACTATTTAATCAAACTAATCATCTTGAAATAGTTTCATTTCCATTAGTGTTTGAGAAATCTATATTGTCATTTACTAAGGAAAATCATTATAGGCCGCATCTAGATACAAGTTAAACAATCCCAAGTTATAGAATAGATTAAGGCATATATTTTCCATTTGATTCATTGCTAAAAATTCATCCATTTGACTCCACTATAATCATTTCACATTCATTCAATAACCTGTCATTGGGAAACTGGTCCCATCATCCCTAGTCGGAGCCACTACCTAAATGAAAGAGGAGTTGCCTTAAAGTCTAGACCGGGTGGTTTTCCCATGGTGTTAAAGCAATGATTTTTGAGGTCCCAACACTTTTTGGTGCTAGAAGGAGGGACTACATACTATGAATGGAAATTAATTCCAATAAGAAAACAAAAGACCATTCCAAGAGTCATTCACCCTCCAATTTTCCTACTGCTTCTAGATCCCCTCCCGAATCTCCTACTTTTAGATTAGGATTTGTAGAATCACCTACCAAGTCTCCTAGAAAACTCCATGAGGTAATCCCTATAGATTATATTCCAGAATCACTAGAAATTACAGATTTGACAAAGAAATTGGAATACTTCTCCATTTCAATAGAAAAGACTAAATCATCTGAAGTTTTTGAAGGAAGTGTAGCTTCTTTTTTTCATGGAACCGGTGTTTTGACTCAGTCCCAAAGTGAAAAACTTGAAATCTCACCATTTGAATTTCCACTTTAATCTAGCTGAATGGAAACTGGTACATGAGTTTCCCAAACATCTACTACTGAGATTTACTCATTTTCTCATTCACCAACATCTCCATTTCTTCCTTCTTCATTACCTATCTCTCTACCGTTCACTTCATTTATTTACATTTCCTCTACACAAATAACTAGTGTTGCCTCAAGCACTACTATCATAGTTTCTAGTTCTTCTTTCATCACATCCACCTCCCCAACTGTTACAATGGCAACTAGACCATGGTCCAATCTGAGATTTTCTCAAATGCCAACACCACTCCATCCTTTACCAAGATGTCCTAAAAGAAGATTTAGATGAAGAAGATATTGTTGTTAGATTATTGTTGTACACTCGTATAGGATTAGCAGGGTCTTGGTACTTTTCATCACGAGCCAATTCTATTACTAGTTGGGATATTTTTGAAGAATAATTTTTGACTAAATTTGGTGATGATCACTCAACTACATCTCTTATCAATGACCTTTCCAATTTAAAAATGAATTCACGAGAAAAGATAAAAGGTTTTAATTCCAGATTTAACAAATTGTTAAATAAAATCCTAGTTACTCCTATACTTGGTGTTGATGTACAAATAGAATAGTATATTTCTTCTCTTCCTTCTAACATAGAAATTTTTGTAGATATAGATAATTAAAATACCTTGGTAGATAACATGAAAGAAGTTATGTCTATAGAGAAGGGGATAAATACACTAGGAAAGAAAAAAATGAGGAAGACAACAAATTAAAAAAAGTTACATTTAAGGATGAAACTAAAAATAAATCACCTAAAGTTCCCTTTGATCTTGAAGGCTTACAATAAGTCCTTAAAACTTTGTCTAACAAGATGGTACAGATGAAAAAACAAGTAGCTGAATCTTCTTCCATAAAACCTTTTACCACATATAGAAGAAATCATCCACCTAATTGACAACCTCTAAACATGATATCTTATGTAGAAACTGATGATGAAGATGGGAAGGAAGCAACATTTTCTGCTAATGAATCCCAAGATGAGCAAATAATTGAGTTAACGGGAATGTGGGATTTTATTCTTCCTATTTCTAATAGTGAAAATGAATACGGAGAATTACCTTTTATCAGAATAAGTAAAGGTTTAGTTGATACTATACAACCAATTCAGAAACAAAAACCTTCATATTCAATTAGTAAAGATAAATTTGTTGTTAAAAAAACCACTTCCACTTCCCCTCAAGTAATTCCATCTTCATCCAATTCTCCATCTTCACCTAGAACCTTAGTAAGTTCAAATACTATTGAGTACAATATAGTTGAGGATATGAATAAAATAAAAGAAAACATTTCCCTTCATGAACTTGCTAAACTCAAACAACAACATAATTTTTTACTAAAAGAATTTAATGGAGTACCTACTTCTCCTCTTCCTACTGTTGTGGTATCCAAAGCTCCTAACAGAATGGGTAAACCTCTTGGTCATCCATTATTCAATTCCCCTGATGTTATTCTAATAAGTGACAAGTCTAACTCACATACTCCTTTTATTTTGACTTTTGAAATATTTAATAAAAATGTACATAAATACATGGTAGATTTATGGGCTTCCTTGAATATCATGCCATATTCAATTTGTCTAAAATTAAACATGTCATGCCAGAACACTTCATTTCAAATTGTGCAACTCGATAGGAAAAAAGTCAAATTCATAAGAGAAATGAATAAATTTTTTATCAGATTATCTTTTAATCCTGAAGTTTTTCAAATAATTGATATGCTTGTTGTTGATATCTAAGATGTTAACGATTTAATTATTAGTAGAGATTGGTTAGACAAAATACTCAGTTATTTTTCCACTAATTGGTATCACTTATGGCTCTCATTTAATGAAATCCAAATCAAATTAGAATCAACCAAGAAAAACACATAAAACATTTAATAATAGATTTCGAAGGTGAAAATGAGGCAGTATAATTTAATACAACATTCTTGGAAACTACTATACTGAATCATTTTTTGAGAGTTTTAAAGCACAAACTTCACCATTTCTAGGTAATTATGTAACATCTCAAATTGAAATTTTTTCACAAATTTACTTTTCGAGATGTGTAAATATGTTAAAAAAACAATTAGTTATTCTTTATTCTAGACATTATATTTTGATGGGTTGAAATCAAGCAATGGTGTATGACTAGGTTGCATATTGATTAATCCTGAAGGTGTGAACAGAATGCTGAGTTGCAAATTGGAATTCAAATGCACAAATAATATTCGAAAATATGAGGCATTAGTCCAAGGTATGTACAAATAAATTAGCCTTGATGTTAAACACCTTCAAGTTTTTGGAGATTTAGAAAATGTAGCTAAACAAGTAAAAGAACATGATGCATTGTATCTCTACACACTTGAAGCATTATCAATCATTGGCTTAGTTTCTAACTTGACATTTTTTAGTGTTTAACAATTCTATTATTCCTAGGATTCAAAATTTCAGCCCTCACCTTCTTGCTTATGTTGCATCAAAACTGATCCCATCTGAAGATTACATTCGTGATAGATTTTCTATAGAGTTAATTTTTAGACCAGCAATTCAAGATAATATCATGAATTGGAAGGCATTTAATGATGATGAAGATATTTTAAGCTTCTTAACTTCTGAGAAATCATACGGTGACCAAATAATTGATGAGGGTGAACATGATAATAAATTAAAACAAAAAATTGATGATAATCGCATACCCAAATCTGTAGTAAAACTTGAAGATCTCTATGATTTAAAAGGTAGGTTTATAAGAGTTACTAATTCAAAACTACAGAATTCAACTTTAAGATTTGAATTAATAAATCTTGGGACAAATTTTAAACCTCAAAATGTCAATTTAGGACTTGGTCTCTTGTCTGAAGAAAGATTATCATTCATTCATTTGTTTAAAAAATATAAGGATATTTTTGCTTGGAATTATAAATATATGAAAACATTCGGCACTTCCATCATTCAACATACAATTCTGATGATATCAAACGATAAACCTACCCAATAAAAATTAAGGAAAATTTGCCCAAACTTAGGAAATCAAATCAAAACAGAATTGAATAAACTCCTTAAGGCTAAATTATTTTTCTTGTTAGGAATTCAAGACGGGCTTACAACTTGGTACCTGTTAGGAAGAAAAAGGGTGATATCTGCATTTGTATAGATTTCAGGAATCCTAAGAAGGCTAGTCAAAAGGTTAATTTCTCATTGCCCACTACTGAGCAAATTTTACGATTAGTTGATAGTTCCAAAGTTATGTATTTCCTTAATGGTTTCTCAGGATATAATCAAATCATGGTCCACCCAGATGATAGGCTAAATTCTACCTTCATAAGCAAATGGGGAACTTATGCCTACCAAAAAATTCCATTCGGTTTAATAAACGCAGTGACCACTTTCCAATGAGCCATGGATATATCTTTCAAAGGTATTTTAAACAAATCATTTCTTTTTTATCTCGATGACATTACTGTTTATTCAAAGAATAACAATAGTGATTTACAGGACTTAAAACAAATTTTTTAACACTGTAGAAAATATGGCATTTCATTAAATCTGAAAAAGTATTTTTTTCACTCTTATTGAAGGGAAACTTTTAGGATTCATTATGTCAAAAAATAGAATTTACATTGACCCTACTAGAATAAAAGAAATTTCAGTCATTTCTTCACCATATAAAAAAAGAGCATGCAACCATTTTTTGGACAGATCAATTTTGTTAAAAGGTTCGTCCATGATTTCTCGCAGATTATTTTGTCGTTACAACAAATGATTAAGAAAGACAACTTTTAAATGGTGCCATCATGAAAAGAAAGCATTCAATTTAATAAAAAAAGGCAATTATCAATGTTTCTTCTTTATATACTCTGAATTTCTTTGATCATTTCATCTTATACACTTTTTCTTCTTCAACATATTATGCCATTGTTTTGACACAAATTAATGATCAGAAAATCGAAGCACCCATCTCATTTTTCAGTTCAAATTTCCAGGCTGCTAAATTGAATTATTCAAAAGTAGGAAAATAAACATTTGTTATATATAAATCTGTAAAGCATTTTATAATTTTTCTCTTGAAAACACACACGAAAGTAATAGTCCCATTCCCAGTAGTGAGGCAATTACTAATGTAGAAATAATTAGGAGAAAAGAAAGCGAATTGGGTAGCATCTATTCACAATATCGAAATAAATTGAGCCAAAATTGTTATAGGGAAATATTTTTGTAAGTTTCTTACAGGAGAATCCAACATAACAGATGAAGGGGACGTAGGTAACAATGAACACATTTCTGAGGTAAGTGCAATTGATGCTCACTCCCAATATGTTGATTTAATTTTTTATTTGAAAAATGGATATGCTCCTCCCGAACTCAATTCATTAGTACAAAATGGCTAATTAGTTACTAAATCAACGACTAAAATTTGCTTATAAATGATTATTTTTTAGTCGGTGACTAGTAGTAGCTAATTTATGAAATATTATAACGCAACCAACTTTTAGTCGTTTTTAGCTTAGTCACTAGATTATCATCTAGCAGTATATTTAGTCATAAATTTGGTCAATGATTTAGTTATTGATTTATTTATTAATTTGCACAATTAATGACCAAATATACAACAAAATATGTTACTATATGATCATCTGAGAAAACCAATTAATGACCAAAGAAATATGACCAAAATGTTGGTAATGTTATAAGATACTGTAAATTAGCTACTAATAGTCATATATATGCAAATTTTAGTCGTCGTTTGAAACCAACTAATGACCAAAGAAATATGACTAAATTTTTCTCGTGTTATAAGATATTGTATATTAGCTACTAATAGTCGTATATATGCAAAATTTAGTTGTTATTTGTAATGAAAAATTAATCATGTGCAGTAGTCATTTATATTTTTTTCGTAGTTTCATATTCATTATATAAACAACTATTTAGTAGTTTATATTCATTTCATTTATTTTCATTAAACATTATAAACGACTAATTTAGTTGTATATTTATTTTATTTGTTTTCATTATTAATCAATATAATCTACTAATTTAGTACTTTTAGATTTATTTTATCTGTTCATTATTAATCAACATAAATTAATTAGTATGATTTTGCGACTAAATTTAAAAAAAATAAAAAAAAAATCTCACAATGTGAATTGGTTCATCTAATATGAATATTCAAAATTACATATGTTAGTTAAAATACTAAACAATATCATCATTATGAGGTGAAAGAATCACAACATTAAAAACCATAGGAATACTTGATATTATATTTGTGCGCTTGTGATAGTATATGAAAAAAAGAGCACTAGTGGAAATCAAAGTGTGTTGTCCCATCATTCAACCTAATAGAAAAATTATATATTCAGTTGTTGACTACAGTGGAAAACAAATGTAAAAACCACTCAACTTGATCTTTACATGACATAGTCGTAATGAACTAGTACAATATAAGCATGCTAACTCATAAAAAAGAGATGATTAAAAGGAATAATGGAATATTATTTCCTGCCACCTAATTGGCATGAATAAAATTTCCAAAGAATTCATCCAAAATATGAGAAGAACTTATGGAAAATGAACATATCATTAGTGTTTTGTACCCTCTTTAACACATGTAGCCTAGGGAAGTAGAGGAGGCCAAATGTAGCAGGATTCCAATTGTGTGGGATATAAAAACAGAAATGTGGAAAAACACGCCTACCAATTCACAAAATCTCACTCTAAATAATAGAACATGTTGAGGATAGTAATGATGAAAATAGATCATGTATTAATATCAATCCCCTTATTGGTTATCAATTAGCAAGGCGGCTGGTAATTTTTATTAGTAAAAAATATCATAATTAGTGTAATGACTGTGTGGATCTTTTTGTGAATTTGTTTACTATTATATTATGGTGTCCTTGTAGGAGAGAGTGATGAAAGTTCTTTAGGTTTGGTCATAATGGTTTCCCCTTTGATATGCTTATGTGAATGGATGGAGAGCTACCTTTCTTCGATTTGGAAATTCAGGTGTCCCTCCCTTTCATTCAATATGTGGAGATTCCCCACCATTGAAGGATCTTGATAGTTATGAATCCAATCTTACAGACATAACAGATGGATCTGGTCCAAATCAAGATGTTTTTATGGTGATTGGAGAGGGAGAAACAACTCAAGAATTGTTTCGTATTCCTCTTGTGGAGCTTGAAAGGTAGTGTAGGAAAAATGGTTTATATATTTGTGGTGGTAGGGAGGTAATGTTTTTCCGATTGCTTAGCTTAGAAGAAGAAGAGAAGCATAAGAACCAAGATCAAGTCAAGGATCTCAGGTATGGGTATAACTTTGCAATTAGAGGGAAGCATGTAAGAGAAATTGATGCTTATATACAATTGGGAGGGGGAAGGCGGAGCACAGGTTAAGAAAGAAAATCCATACTTTATGATGATAAGGACTATTATCATTATCATCATCTAGGAAAAATGTTCATGAAGAATCATATTTACAGTCACGGGTTGAGGAACGTGAATTAGTTGATGCCTCTTGCAGTGGAACTATACGAAAAAATGTTGGTTTTTTTATGGTAGTGTCACATGATGTGCCCCCAAAAGTTAAAAATATTGTAGGCAATGTCAAGGAAAATTTCTTTCTCTACTCCTTAACTCATATTTCGCCCCATCCACATTTTGATATACCAATTATCAATATCATAGAATGATATTTTCTTTAACGAAGGAGTCCAAGGTCTAAGAATTTAACGATATGATAATTTTTTTTTAAAATGGACAATCTTGTCTAACTTGCAAGGACTTGCATGTCAAACTTGTTTCCGATCCAATGTTATTCACATGTCAAAATTTTGAGTATGACTTGGGGTGGATTTTGAATGAGAGGATTTTTCTTAATACTGTTTAGTCAAGGAAAAGAGCCAAATTTAGAGTCCATTTGAATTATGATTCATGAAGCATAGTAACAGAGTTGGTGAGCTTAATAGGGTTCATCCTTTTTGTGTTGTGTTACATTCGAATGGAATAAATGCATGAATTTTAAAAGACTGAGATATGATATAAATCTTGGGGAATTTTGGCCAAATAAATAACCCAAAATTGACACTTGAGATATGATATAAATATTGGGAAATTTTAACCAAATACATAACCCAAACCTTAAAGCTAGTAGTGTGAAATCCATTGTTTGAAGTGTGGTTACTAAAGAAAAATTTCTTAAATACTTTTAAAAACTAACAAACAAATTATTTATAAAATCATGGAATTTCGTTTTCAATCAAATGTCAAACTGGATAACAATTAAAGCGATAACCCCTCAATGACAATCCAAAATCAAGAAGGTGATGCAGTTGGCCCTGCGAAACCAGGATCTTATGACAACTAATTATACATCTCATCTGTTTGTTCAGATCAATCCTCAATGTCCATTTACATGTGGAAACTAATATATTGTTCAAAATCTTTCACCATTTCTTACACGGTTTCAAACTGATAATTTAGAAATATTAAGCTGACTGGCGCACACTCTCCCTCCACGCGCACAGGTAAGAACAAATAAAGATACAAACTGATGATTTTTCTCAATACTGCTCTACGGTTCTCTCCAACAGAACCACGCTTCCACTGCGAACATTCTACGCATATAGGCTTATGTCTACAGCACATATGTTAACTGTTTGATTGAATGGCGCTCTGCCATCGGATCCCTCTCCACGTGGTTGCTCAATACGCAGTTCTCTCGTAGCTATAAGCTTCTTCGGACCCCAAATCGATTCGCACAGCTCCAATAACTCTACCAGGCGCTCCTGCCCTCCATACACAAGCGCTCATTAGTTTTTCTCAATATATATACGCCTTTACCATTTGATGTAATAGCGCCCTCCTCATTCTGCTGCGCCACATATTCACTTATACATACAGTGGCCGCTATAACTCCGCAGTCACAATAAATGAATGTGGACCATCAGTTTATACGCTGCTTTTAGAAATTTGGGCAGTTTCGATTATCGGTGGTCACCACAACAATGGTCTCCCCTCCGATGAACCGATTGTTCCTTCTATTAAACTAATTTTAACTGAACAACCCCTTTGCGTCCGTGCCACGAGAAGCGTGGAAGGACATTAACCTGCAACTGTTTTGGTTAACATACTTCTCTTAAATTTCTGAAACATAGCATCGTTCTCAGCCGGCGATGGTTGTCACATGATTCTCCATAGCGCCTTTGTCATTCCAATTCCGCTTGTATTCAATGAGAGCCCATCCAAGATATTTTGATTTTAACAATGAAGCATTTACAGTTACAATTATAAACTTACTGTGTTTCATGACATAGCATGCACAGCAGCTTACCCTCTCTACGCTAACAACTATGCTCTCTCCATGAAACGATGATGGAAAAACAGTGGTTTGAAAATATAATGTCGGAATTCAACAAAAAAACAATGTAAAGGCCATCCACGCTATCAATTCACAGGATACTAGATCATTCAACGCATCAATACACATCCAAATAAAATATTGAATACATGATTCAATTAACCAAGAAATCGATCATTCATCCATGAGAGGAAATGAAATCATGATACTCTGGCACGCCTCTCCTCTCTCTCTTTTCCATGCGTTGAGAGTGTTCGGCCACTTTATTTATAATTAAAGGAAACATTCATAAGGAAAAGATGAGATCTTATTTCCTAGGAAAAGCAGGCTTTTCTTTTTTTTACATAAGGAATTAAAGCTTGAAGCCTTATTCCCCGCTTTTATCCTAATTTTAAGTAAAAAAAACATAGAAACCCTATCCCCATTTTATTCCATATTTACAAATGGAAATCTTCTAGATGCTCCTGCATCATACACCCAACCTTAAAATTAATCATGATCTCCTGATCATGTGCCTGGATCCCATACTTTGTGCTGCAAGTTTCCATTTGCTGCTGCTTTTGTCTATTGTTCTTCTCCAGTTCTCCACATTTTATGCTGCTTTGCTCCACTAGCTGCACTTTCACAATCTTCTGTTGTCTTTCTTTTGCTGTTGCTTATGCTGCTTCTCTTCCTTGCTGATGTCTTCCTCTGAGATGCTTTCGACATGATTTTTCTGATTAATTCAATTTCCTTGTCCAATAAATCTTCAGACTGTTGATTTCTTGCTGCCTGTTGAGCTAAGATGGCTTGCTCAGTCTGTACTGTCACTTGCTGACTTCTTGCTTCTATACTTGTTTCTGTTCTGATTGCCACCTGATCATCCATACCCTCTTGTCTTCTGGAACAGAAAACTTCTTCTCTCCTCAACTGAGTCAAATATTCTGCAACAATACCTGCATTCACAAAAGACTGGTTAGAATAAAAATCATAAGGCATTAATGCCTTGTATTCCTTTTCCAGCATTTCAGCATACTCTTCCGAATCCTCCACTATCAGCACATCAGTATGCTGATTCAAACTTTCAAAAGAATCGTCTGAAGAATTCTCAAGACTGTCAACCAGGTTTCCTCTTATATCATCTGCTTCCATGATGTCCTTTCCCTCTTGTTCACTGCACTGAACTATTTCTTCTGCAATCTCCCTGTCATACTGTGGATTCTCCAACCAGTATTCCAACAATGCAATTTCTCTGTAACATTGCTGAAGCATATCATCGTCACCTGCATTCACACATAAACTTTCAGTATCAACTATTACTTCCTTTATCTGTGCTTCAGACTGATTCACTTCTTCTGTATCTACAAGAACTTCCTCTTGTGCTGTAACAGTTTCACAAGATTGTACTTCCTCCTCAGCAAGGCCTGTAATCACATCACAATTGTCAGCTATACAAACACAAGAGTTCACATTATCCAGCTCATCTAGATCTGCCCAATAATTCAAGAAATCATCAATAATCTTCTCTTCCGTTAACTACATGTGTAAATCTCTTTTCTGATGTAGCCTCTGCCACTTCACTCTCTTCCTCATCAGTAAACCATGTCTCTGGTCTCTCACATTTTCCTGCAACAACTCCATCAATAGCTCAAGATGAACCACTATATCAGCTTTCTCTTTCTCATACTCTTCCTCAGTCAACTGCTGTCTTCTGCCATTCGCCTTGGCATATTTCTCCTCCTTTATTCTGTGGCCTCTTTCTGAACCTCTGCTCTCCCCTTTATGACTTTTAGTAGTCATCTCCTTCGCCATGCGTTGCTCCCCTATGAGTTGCATGAAGCCTATGCCACAACAACCTCTCTTGCTGCCACTTACCTCACCAATCCTTTCCTCTGGATCTGGCCTTTTGGTAATCATTGGTCCTCTGCTGGAACGTTTTGAGCATCCTCCACTACTCCTGTAGGCTTCCCTTATCTGCAACTTTATTCAATCTCTGTTGAATCTTTAGGTTCTGCCACATTCACTTCTCCTTCTTCCCGCTGAGATTTCTTCACTATTCTTGTAAATCAATATTCATCCATCCCAAAAATCGTCACATGCAATTAACTTAACAAAAAACACTTGAACCTTCAAAAAGAGCTATTCCTGCTCTGATACCACTTGATGCAGTTGGCCCTGCGAAACCAGGATCTTATGACAACTAATTATACATCTCATCTATTTGTTCAGATCAATCCTCAATGTCCATTTACATGTGGAAACTAATATATTGTTCAAAATCTTTCACCATTTCTTACGCAGTTTCAAACTGATAATTTAGAAATATTAAGCTGACTGGCGCACACTCTCCCTCCATGCGCACAGGTAAGAACAAATAAAGATACAAACTGATGATTTTTCTCAATACTGCTCCACGGTTCTCTCCAACAGAACCACGCTTCCACTGCGAACATTCTACGCATATAGGCTTATGTCTACAGCACATATGTTAACTGTTTGATTGAATGGCGCTCTACCATCGGATCCCTCTCCATGTGGTTTCTCAATACGCAGTTGTCTCATAGCTATAAGCTTCTTCGGACCCCAGATCGATTCGCACAGCTCCAATAACTCTACTAGGTGCTCCTGCTCTCCATACGCAAGCGCTCATTGGTTTTTCTCAATATATATACGCCTTTACCATTTGATGCAACAACACCCTCCTCATTCTGCTGCGCCACATATTCACTTATACATACAGTGGCCGCTGTAACTCCGTAGTCACAATAAATGAATGTGGGCCATCAGTTTATATGCTGCCTTTAGAAATTTGGGCGGTTCTGATTATCGGTGGTCACCACAACAATGGTCTCCCCTCCGACAAACCGATTGTTCCTTCTATTAAACTGATTTTAACTGAACAACCCCTTTGCGTCCGTGCCATGAGAAGCGTGGAAGGACATTAACGTGCAACTGTTTTGGTTAACAAACTTCTCTTAAATTTCCGAAACATAGCATCGTTCTCAACCGGCGATGGTTGTCACATGATTCTCCATAGTGCCTTTGTCATTCCAATTCCGCTTGTATTCGATCAGAGCCCATCCAAGATATTTTTATTTTAACAGTGAAGTATTTATAGTTAGAATTATAAACTTACTGCGTTTCATGACATAGCATGCATAGCAGCTTACCCTCTCTGCGCTAACAACTATGCTCTCTCCATGAAACGATGATGGAAAAATAGTGGTTTGAAAATATAATGCTGGAATTCAACAAAAAAACAATGTAAAGGCCATCCACGCTATCAATTCACAGGATACTAGATCATTCAACGCATCAATACATATCCAAATAAAATATTGAATACATGATTCTATTAACCAAGAAATCGATCATTCATCCATGAGAGGAAATGAAATCATGATACTCTGGCACACCTCTCCTCTCTCTCTTTTCCATGCGCTGAGAGTGTTCGGCCACTTTATTTATAATTAAAGGAAACATACATAAGGAAAAGATGAGATCTTATCTCCTACGAAAAGCAAGCTTTTCTTTTTTTTACATAAGGAATTAAAGCTTGAAGCCTTATTCCCCGCTTTTATCCTAATTTTAAGTAAAAAAAACATAATAACCCTATCCCCATTTTATTCCATATTTACAAATGGAAATGTTCTAGATGCTCCTGCATCAGAAGGCATATTGGATAAATGTTCAAAAGTAATTGGGAACATCCTAATCCTACATGATGCTCATCTAAAGCAACCGAAGATGTTACCTTGCATGGGAAACATGGAATGTTAATGATATAAATGACAAAAAGATAAATAATTAAAACTAACTATTAGAACCAGCACAAACAATGGATCATAAACAAAATGAAAATGGAGCAAAATGTTACATACCCACTCCATGAAACTTCCATCCGCTTCCATACTCGATGTTGCCCAATACTAAGCAATTCATTCCACTGGTGTCCACATCCTCATATCCAAATACAACCTGTATTGGTCATACCCTTCCGTAAAGAAAAAAATAAAAGAAAATGAAGCTCGAAAGCCTTTTTACTGGTCAACGGTTTAAAGATTTTGAAGCATGTATTTAAAAAGAAGATTCTCATACCAATATCCTTGCTTGCTTTGAAAATATATTCAAATACATCACTTCCTCCAAAAAATTTACATATCATGGATTATCATAATTCAAGTCATCAATTAAACTAAGTTCTATCATCTCTAGAGCAGGGGTGCTCTGAAGAAAGCAACCTAATACACTGATTTCCCTATCATGAAATTCAATTATGTCTACATAAACCTGTATATATGGAGATGAGAGAGTGGGGCTCTGAGACATCGAGGTATGGGATATTTTTAAAGTTATTGAATTGCATTTCAAAACTAGAATAAGCCAACTCTGCACTCATTTACGAGGTAAAAGACATAAATATTCATTATGAACATCGTGGAAAAAAACCATGGAAGAATTTTATGGTCTTTTCACATCTTATAGCAGATTAACTTTTCTAATTTACGTAGTATAGATTTTCATTAATGAATAGATATGAAACAAAGTCGTTACTTGGTTTTGTTTCAAATCTTTTGGATAATATAATGAATCTGCAAACAAAACATAATAATGAACCAAAACATAATAGTCATCCTAAGCTACATCAATATATGCTTTGTATAATTTATTTTTTATCCTGTACCTGAAAACTAAGTAGCAAATGCAAACATTCTTAAACATTGAAACATGTTGTTCAATGCACATGTAGAAGAAAAGCATAAATTTTGGTTTTACCAATATAAATTTGTTACCCATTAACAAACATTGGAGATTAGGAAGCCTCTCAAACAACAAAATTGAGAAGAAACATATTTCTTTAAGAAAAGGCACAACACATATGACCAGCTCCTTTAATGATTTAAATTTCCCCATCATCTCAATCAATATGTCCACAAAGAAATTGTATGCATTGTATGCATTATCGGGATATGCGTCCATTTCCAGTGTGTAAAATTATTCCCACGCTACATATTGAGTCTCAAGATAGAGCATGAAAGCTCTTGAAATAGTATCTCATTCACTCTCAAATATTTTATCATCTATGCTCCCACACACACATACAAGACAACTTTCATTTACAATGGCTTATATTTTTTCCACATACAACCTGCATTTACACTGGTTTCATTGTAAAGTGTTGAAAGTAATAGTAAAATCCAGAATTACATGGTTGGACAGAAGGTGGAATACTGACGATCAAATATTATTTATGGTTCGGCTAGTCAAGTGGGGTGTCCGATCAAATTGGATGAGCATACAACTAAGCTTCAAACGAGGTCCCATGCAAGTTATTTTAAATGATATCCTTTGGAATCTTCAACATAGTACTCAGTATCATCATACAAAGGACCACCCAAAAACAGATCATCTAATCTTGTCGAAGTTTGAAGAACCAAGTCACCCTTTTTCAGAATATTATTTCTACTATCATTTTGAGCAATTATTTTAATGTCAACACTTGGGATTGTTGGAATCACTGACCTTGAATGTACTTTCCTAGGAAACCCACAAAATAAGGAATAACAGGTTGGCACCCACAAGTTTTAACAACAACGTGCCGACTTCTTGGATAAAACAAGACCTTTTCAAAACTATTTTTCTCAATAGCCTTCCTTTTATCTCTCATAAAAAAGACCATTTCATCTTCAAGATTGGCCCAGTAAGTGTCCTGATATGTAACAATGTCGCTTGGTCCATTAGCACTTGAAACGAGTTTGACATTATTGATCATATCTATAAATGCACACTCCTTTTGCCACATGTCTACAATAATGCTTTGAGAGAACTCATTTTCTTTGGGATAAGAACTTGAATGAACATGTATTTCACCACTCAATAGATATTTTTCACCAGTCAAATATATAGGCTTATGGCACAATACATTGAATTCTAGTGTAGGCATTCCAAAGAAAATGCATGATTTCAAGAAATGAAGCATGTTCACATGAGAAGATTCTAAGCATGTCTGCTACCATCCTTTCTCAATCAAAATATTGATTGGTTCTTTGTTTTGTTGTATGATGTAAGAAGCCACAGGATGTGTAGACATAATACACAACCAATAGCATTTTTGGATAAACATTGTCTTTGAATGATCAGAAACACCAACATTGACATCAAGAACCTTTCTCTCCCAACACCAGTCATCATCCCAATCTAACAAATCATATGAAGTTCCATGTTTTACCTCAAGACGCAATGCACCAGGTAGGACTTTCTCAAATATGAAGTCACTGCTCTCATTGTTAAACTTAAAGAGTTAAGCTTCTCTAAACCTAGAGTTCAACAACCATAGAAGTAAGTGATATAGAAACTGAGGAGTCACATCCTTCCTTGCATATCACCGATCCACATATATGAACAAGGGCCTTTACAAATTCAATTCAAAACATTGATCAAATTACGGTCACGTCAATATGTGATTGTGAAAATTGAAGACCAGAATCATGTTCTGTTGTTGTGATGAGTGGGGATATTCGATATTAAGATGGTTGAACCTCGAAGTAGAAGTTTCCCATATCATCAATCCTCTTTAGTTGAGGCTTAAAATTGACTGGCCCATGTGTCAAGCCAACTTGACCCCTTCCATAATAGCCATTTGTCACTAATTTTAGGGAACCACAAATATTATAATGTGTTGCTTCTATATTTGGGATTGAATCCATGTTTAGCACAACCATGAAATTCTCCAAACTGCTAAACTCGAAGTGATCCTTCTCGCCCTTGATTGTGTAGCGTGTTGATGTTGCATGATCAAGTTTGTAAATCCATGGGCATTTGTTGTAGCTCTTTCTCATCCATCAAATAATATATTAACACCTTCAAAATGAACTCCTTCAAAGGTCACCATAATTCCTCCAACTGAGAAACCTGTAACTTGAAATGGCTAAGATATATTAACATGACTGTGCTCAACAAGAACCTCTATAGATGGAAGTGAAACATAAAATATTGTATTCTCACCATTGTAGAATGGAAACAACCCTTATTTTCCACATGGAATAAAATTAAAATAAAATTTCCCATATGCATAAGATATTGCATGAAAAAGAGCTTGATTTGGCCAAGAAGCTTCTTTGGGGGCACTTCACGTCATGGACATCATCTCAATAAAGGTATACATGAACACCTAAAATAGGGTTACCCTGAGAAGTAACTAAGCTATCCATATCATAACTTGGGACATAAAAGATGTCATCTACTACCAAATTTCCAAAGCCCAACTCCATCTCTGGAGAGCCTCTTTGGACAATTGTTAAGAGAACATGAGAATCATGTATTTGAAAGAGAATATTATAGAAAATATACTCCATCAAGATCCAAAATATCTTGCTTTCTTTTACGCGTTGTGCGTACTTGGTCGCCCACAATGAAGTGTACTTTTATGCCTCTGGAAGGTCCGGTGTGACCGAAGGGAATTGTCTATCCTCTGGCAGCTCCCATGCCACCAGCACAATCGAGACCAAGAGCCACGTTTAGTGGAACACCTTGCCCTACTCCTGTGCCTCGTGACAATTTGCAAGGAACTCATTGCATAGGTAATTCACTTAGTTTCACTGGACTCCCTCAACACATTGGGCTGCTAATGCAATGACAAGCCCAGACACCTCATCCACGTGACACTTCTATATCACCTTCCCTACTAATATTTATGTTGGTACCATGACTACAGGGTTTTTAATGCTTGAGATGGCATATCTTCACCTCTTCTTTTCCAAATTGAATTTCGCCTTCATAGCCTCGCGAGGGCCAACTCACGAGATTTTCCTTCTGATATATTGGATGGATTCTCCCCTAAGTAACACAGCTGTGCGATGTGATGAATCATGTGGTATGTGATGGGAATGGGCTCCTCTAGCCATAAACACTGATCATGCACCAAGCAAAGAAGCTTCCCGATGATGAAGACAGTTACTGGGGTGTGGTGGTAATGTGGTACCCAGAGAAGGTTGAGAAGCCCAGCTTTCTCTACACCCTTAAGCCATCTTTGTGGCTCTAATTCGATCGTTCGAGTAGTCTTATCAATCCTTTGGCACATTAAATGCTTAGTCACTAAATGCGGGAATTTCTTGTGATCTGCGAGGTCCCAATCTTTGAATTTTAGTACACGGACCCACCCTAAGCGCAACCCCTCAAAAACATTATCATCTAGGAGCAACGAAGTTTGCAGGGATCTCTTACTCTTGTCTATGTCCTTGGGCACCTTGGATTTTCCCTTGCGCGGTGGAACATATTCTGGTAACCTGGTAATAGGGTCTGCACCCTTGGTTTCAACTTCCATTTCGACATCCACCAGGATTTCTTCAGATTCTTCCTCGTCTGCCTCCAAGTTAATGGCCTTGCCCTTCTCCAGCGAGGTGAGCTTAGTCCTTTGTGGGTTTCTTGGTGAGATGTGCACCAGTATCATAGGTTTCTTCTACCTATCCTTCTTTTGTCTCGACGTTCTGGGTGGTTTAGGGATTTTGACTACCACTTTGGCACTCTCTCGGGTAGCTTCTACTACCTCAATTTCTTGTGTGGCTTCCTTAGTTGTCACCACTTCTTTTTCCATGGCTTCTACATGTGTCGATATCATTCTATTCAGGAGGTCCTGTGTCTCCTTCAGCAATCTCTCAAATGCTGAACTTGCTCTCAAAGCCTTGAAATTCGCACAGTCCATACATAGCTGATAGCGTGACAACTAAATTTTCAAAATGCCAAGTGTTTTCTGCTGGACAACCACTTGTAATTTATAGGGCTTTTTTAATTCAAATCCGACTGTCCCCCCCACATTTGGCTCATTAATGCTAGATTGGTGAAAAATTTTCAAGAATCTAACCCATAAATTTCACCTTAAATGCTTGTCACCCACTCCATTTGGCCTCAATCCAACCATCAAATCATGAATAGTGACTTTAAAGGTCACTTTTCGGCAAACATGTGCGTTATTTCCATGAGTAGCATAGCTACCTTCACGTTTTCGTAGACCTTGTGACACTTCCTTGGTTTGCGCAGTGTTGAAATCGCGCAGCTCCCTGACCTGGGCAGTGTAGTTTATAGTCCTGCATCTCCTTTCAGTTGCATGGAGTGCTAATATTGTGCTAGTTTCCTTTACTGAGATGGTCGGGCCACTTGTGTATGGCTTCAATCAACTGCCATTCACATTTCCTAGGAAGGGATCTCCATTCAACTTAACCAACTGGACCGCATCATCATCGATAATATCCTTAATAACATAGGTCCCAAACCAATGCATTCTGAATTTCCTTGGAAATTTGTCAAACTTACTATCATACAAAAAAACTAGATAATTTACCTTAAATGTGCACAACTTGATGTGTTGGTCATGTCATGCCTTTTCGCGCTGCTTTTGGACCTGTTTATGAAATCCAACAAAAAATCTTTTTTATTCAAGCTTATCCAACTATGCGAGCCATTCTTCCAGGTCTCTATGATTAGTCATACCTGTGAGTGCCGCTATGCACAGAATAGGCATAATATACTCCATGGGCATCACTGCTTCAACCCTGTATACCAGCCTAAAGGTTGTTTGTCTTGTTAACTTCTTACACGTCATTTGGTAAGCCCATAATACTGCAGGTATGTGTAGGTCCCAATCACTTCGCTAAGCATTGCAAACCTTGGTCAGTGCATTTTCAAGCACTTTGTTGAAAGCCTCCACTGTCCCATTAGCATGTGGGTGATAAGGAGTACTCTTCTGGTGATATACCTAAAATTATTCAGTTAGCACGCTAATCTTTTCCCTCAAAAAGTGTGTACCCTGATCACTCATCAAAATCTTTGGACATCCAAATCACGTTAAACTCTAGCTTTTACTTTCTTCGAGGGGACTTAGGTGGGAAGTTTTGTTGAGGGGTGGTGCGTAGGCTCAGCTTCCACCTACATGCCTTTGTCCTCAGCTTCTATGATGAGCAGGTCCTCTAGGTTTTCTTCCTCCATATCTGTTTTGATGGTGATGACTCTCCCCTTATCCACCATTGTCAACTTGGTGTGCAATGGGTTCCAAAGGGACACATGTACGGGGACCATTGCTTGTTTATCCTTTTTGGGTCTTGGCGTGCGCGGTGATTTCAAGATTTCTTCCACAATCTCAGTGCCTTCTAGAGCATCCCCCACAATTAGGGCCTATGTTTCTTCTTCTGTGATCATGTTTGTTATCTCGATAATGTCTCCTGTTGTTGCCATTGTGTTCGTCCAAAACTCTAACGCTTGCAAAATTAGGGGCTCAATCAATGCTCACCTCACAACAATCAAGGCTCCGCTCAATGGCACAATTCACAAATGACCAAGTGTTGTTTGCTAGCTATCCCTTTATAATTTATAACACCTTTTGAATTTGAATTCGACCGTTCCCCCCAAATCTGGTTCATTAATACTCCCTTGGTGGAAAACTTTTCCAAATCTTGCCCATAAATCCCATCTTAAATGCCTACCACCCGCTCCATTTGGCCTCAAGTCGAGGATCCCATCATGAATACTGACTTCAATGGTCACTTTCTGGCCAACCCATGCGGCAGCATTTCCCCTTGTGTGCTGTCGCGAACCTTGTGCCTCTTCACTTCTACGTGCAGCTCCAACATTACGTAGTTCTCGAGCACAATATTTTATAGTCCTACACTTCCTTCCAACTACCTGAAGCGCTAAGACTGATCTTCCCTCGAATAGTCAGGTGGTCATGCAACCTATGTGTGGGTTCCTCTGGTCATCCATCATTCTCTCTCAGAAATACCCACCATTTATAGCTACTGGTGGCATCGCGCACCTTATCATCTGCAGCGCATCACTCTGGTTAGTCCTCTTAGTAATATGCGGCCAAGCCAAAGCATCAAACTGATCCATTTGTAGCAATAGTCCTCACATTTGTCATGATGATCATGTGCACCCTGTTTTATAACCATGGTCTTTTTATCGAGGAAATATTCACTTATTTCGTCCTCTAGCTTTTTGACTTCTACTTCTACCACAACGCTTTTGTTCATTAATCACACCCTTTCTTTTTCAATTTCTTGGAGCCTAAAATTTCCCTATTGGATTTCCTCCTCAAGTCCCAAACATTCTTCTTCTTGCGGTTGTGTGATCCCTTCTTTCTAGGCTTTGCGAACCATCTCATCTACCAGTGTTGCTATGCACGGACTCGGCCTTTCATGCTCCAAGGGGATTACATCCTTCGCTTCATACTTCAACTTTGAAGGTGCCTGTGTAGTCAGGGTCTTGAATGTGGTCCTATAAGCCCATAGAACTTCTGGTACACGCAGGTCCAAGTCAGTCCACTTTGTGTTGTGGAACTTGTTCATCACTTTGCATACTTGGTTAAAGGCTTCTACCTAGATATCCTTCTAGGCGCCTAGTCATTCCATACTTCATAGTTCCAGCCGCAAGGGTCATCTGCACCATTGTCTTATCGGTACCCACTTACTGACCATGTCTCCTATTGCAAGGACTATGTGTAGTCCCACAAGTCTCATACCATATGCTTGTATCCACCTAGACACGTGGACTCACGGGCCATTTTTCCCATCATACATGTTTCTTAACCACATCTGAGGCTTCCCAAAGCATTGGCACAACATCCTTCAACAGTTGCGCTAGTCCTCAAAACTTTTCTGGTTTGTACCCCACCATCTTGTTGGTGTACCACATAGTACCCATTTCAGAGTGTCGAAATGCTACTCTTTCGAAACTTCTCTTTCAAATTTGTTCAGGAACTCATTCACTTCACCTAAACTGTCATACATAGGTAGATCCCTTATCTCTGTTGTGACACAATGCAACGATCTTGTCATCATGTTACAGTTGAGCATGGTTACCTCGTGTAACCGATTCTGCCATCGTTCAATCTCTTCATCAGAATCTAATGTACTCGATCTTTCATTCTCCCATGAGATTAGGTCATCTGTGGTTGGATTTACCTAGTCTCGCTCACCCATAGTTATCTTGTATATACATTCTAGATCATCATCCCTATTATAGTCATGCACTGGCTTTATGTAGTGTGATCCTTCCGCAGGGTCTGAAGGTACCACTACACGCAGTGACTTTTACTCAAAGGTCATCTCGCGCTTCTTTAGATTTATCACTCCATTCATTTCAATGGCCCAATCTATTCCCAATAGTGTAGGGTAGGCATTTCTGTCATCAATAATCTCTATTACATCGAAATCTACTAGTGTGCTTGCCCCTTCAATATCTACTGTGATTCCCTACAGTCTCCCCATGGTTAGGATCTTTTGTTGGTTCACCATTCACAGTTGAATAGGAGACCATTGCAACGTAGGAATACTGATGCATTCCCATGTCTACTTTGGTAGGATGTTTTTGTCTAATCTTAGATCCAAAATTACTTGATCCATATCATATTCCCCGATTTGCGCAATCAATTTCATCTCCCTTCCTATTCACGTCATTTTCTTCCTGAGCTTCTGAACTATGCATGGTTCTCCTCGCATGGTCCTACCGCATCTAGTTATGAGTTCTTGCAGCCCCTTCACAGCCTTGCTATCACAAATTAGCTTCATGCATGTCTCTAAGAACGTAGTGAACATTGATGGGTCCATTTCTGGTTCTATTCTATCCTTACTTCCTAAAGTGGAGGCATCCACGAAGCTCCTCTTAGCTTTCATGAAGGTCTCCTTAGTGCACTCCAAATCAAATTTTCATTCCTTCATTGGAGCCTTGTGAACCCAAGTACTTTCTTCAGGTTTCTTGCCTTTATCATCCCCTGTTGTAATCCCACTCTCGAGCACGATATTCACATTAGGGTCAACCTCGTGCGACTCAGACCTCATCATTTGTAGGTTTTGAGTCAGGGGAGGCTGGAGTGCTCCTTTATCATGCAACCTCGCTATCAATGTGGGACAGTCCTCTGTCTCATGATCAAACCCACCTTCGTGGTTGTCTCCTGTTCTACTACTGCTATTGTGGCCTTTTCCTGCTCAGTTGTTTTCTGTGCAGCGTCCCATGCCACCTGCACTTGTGCTACCACTACATATAAATGTTGTGCATGTCTTCTTTGAATTCTACAAAACTATGTAGACTGGTGTAGATAGTGGGCGAGAACCGTGGCTTATGGTTGATCCCCATTTTGAGGTTCACCCCCATGAACACCTAGAATATTTTGTTGTCGTAGATCCTAGTGACATCCTTTGTGGGCCAGAGTGAAGGGTACTTCACGACCTCTAGTAAATCCATGTCAATTATGGGGAATTGACTATCCTTCGATAATTCCCCTTCCATGAGAACTATGGATAGTAGAAGCCATGCATAGTGGAATGTTTTTCCTTGTTCCTAAGCTTCGTGGAAATTCTCTAAAAATTCCTTGCAGAGGAACTCGGACTAGTTAAAATGGACCACCTCTGCACATTGCTCAACTAGTGCGACCACCGAAACGACTACCTCATCTGCGCAACACTTGCACATAACCTTTCCTGTCAGAATTTGGGTCACCATGCATATTTCTTTGTCCTTGATGCTAGAGATGGCGTAGCCACTCTTATTCTTTTCCAACTTGTACTTTTTCTTCATGGCCTTCGCAATGGCCAGGTCACTTCTCTTTCCTTCCGATATGGCCGCGAGGTCCTCTCCTTTGCATGAAAGGTATGAAATTTGGTGAATCAAGTATGTCGTGATGGGGATGGGCCCCTCCAACCACAAATATACATCATGCACCAGGAAGAGCAACCGCCTGATGATGAAAATGGTTATTGATGCACGGTGGAAGTGCACACCCAGAGCAGATTCAGTAGCCTAAACGTTTCCACTCCATGCAACCACTTCTGTGGCTCTCATTCTATTACCCCCTCTATGGTGTTCTCCTTAGGCTTCATGAGGTTTGAGGTCACAAGGTGAGGGAACTTCGCATGGTCAACGAGATCCTAATCCTTGAATTTCAAACTCGGCACCCATCTTAAATGCGTGCCTTCAAAGATAATGTTGTCTGGGAGGAGCAGGGTCTAGAGTGAGCTCTTGGTCTCATCAAAATCCTTGGGCACTCTAGCTTTTCCTTTCTACGAGGGGACTTAGGTGGGAAGTTTTGTTGAGCGGGGGTGCGTAGGCTCAGCTCCCGCCTCCATGCCTTTTTCCTCGTCTTCTACGATGAGCAGGTCCTCTAGGTTTTCTTCTTCCTCATCTTTTTTGATGGTGACGACTTTCCCCTTGTCCACCATTGTCAGCTTGGTGCGCATCCGATTCCGCGGGGACACATGTATAGGGTCCCCATTGCTTGTTTATCCTTTTTGGGTCTTGGCATGAGTGGTGTTTTCAGAATTTCTGCCACAATCCTGGCGCCTTCCAGAGCATCCCACATAGTTAGGGCCTGCATCGCTTCTTTTGTGGTCATGTTTGTTATCTCCATAATGTCTCCTGATGTTGCCATCGTGTTCATCCAAAACTCTAACACTTGCAAACTTAGGGGCTCAATCAATGCTCGGCTCACAACAATCAAGGCTCTTCTCAATGGCACAATTTGCAAATGACCAAGTGTTGTTTGCTGGCTAGCCCTTTGTAATTTATAGCACCTTTTGAATTTGAATTCGATTGTTCGCCCCAAATCTAGTTCATTAATTCTCCCTTGGTGGTAGATCTTTCCTAATCTTTCTCGTAAATCCCATCTTAAATTCCTACCGCCCGCTCCATTTGGCCTCAATTCGAGCATCCCATCATGAATAGTGACTTCAATTGTCATGTTTTGGCCAACCCACGCGGCATCATTGCCCCCTGTGTGTTGTCGCGGACCTTGTGCCTCTTCACTTCTACGTGCAGCTCTAACATTGCGTAGTTCTTGGGCAGAATATTTTATAGTCCCGCGCTTCATTTTAACTACCTGAAGCACTAAGACTGATCTTCCCTTGAATAGCCAGGTGGTCATGCAACCTATGTGCGGGTTCCTCTAGTCATCCATCATTCTCTCTCGGAAATACCCACCATTTACAATTATCGGTGGCATCGCACACCTTATCATCTGTAGCGCATCACTCTGGTTAGTCCTCTTAGTAATATGCAGTCCAAGCCAAGGCATCAAACTGATCCATTCATGACAATAGTCGTCACATTTGTAATGATTATCATGTGCACCATGTTTTATCACCGTGGTCTTTTTATCGAGAAAATCTTCCCTTATTTTTTCCTCCGGCTTTTTGACTTCTTCTTCTACCAGAGCTCTTTTATTCCTTAATCACACCCTTTTTTTTCAAGTTCTTAGAGCCTAAAATTTCCCTGTTGGATTTCCTCCTCAAGTCCCAAGCATTTTTCTTCTTGCGGTTGTGTGATTCCTTCTTTCCAGGCTCCACGAACCATCGTATCTACCAATGCGAATATGAACAGACTAGGCTTTTCATGCTCCATGGGGATTACATCGTTCACTTCATACTTCAACTTCGAAGGTTCCTGCACGGTCAGGGTCTTGCATGTAGTCCTATAAGCCCATAGAACCATTAGTACGCACAGGTCCAAGTCATTTCGCTTTGTATTGTGGACATTGTTCATCACTTTGCATACTTGGTTAAAGGCTTCTACATGGATATCCTTCTATGCACCTAGTCATTCCATACTTCACGGTTCTAGCCACAGGGGTCGTCCGCACCATTGTCTTGCCCGCACCTGCTTATTGATCGTGTCTCCTATTGCGAGGACTATGTGCAGTCCCGCAAGTTTCATACCATATGCTTGTATCCACCTGGACATGTGGGCGCATGGGCCATTTTGTCTGTCATACTTGTTTCTTAACCACTTCTAAGGCTTCCCAAATCATTGGCACAACATCGTTCAACAGCCATGCCAGTTCTCAAAACTTTTCTGGTGTCTACCCCACCATCTTGCAGGTGTACCACATAGTACCCATTTCAGAGCGTTGAAATGTTGTTGTTTCGAAACTTCTCTTTCAAATTTGTTTAGGAACTCATCTATTTCACCTAAACTATCATACATAGGGAGATCCCTTATCTCTATTATGACATAGTTGAGCATGGTTACCTTGTGTAACTGTTTCTGCCATCATTCAATCTCTTCATCAGAACCTGATGTACATGAGCTTTCGTGCTCCCATGAGATTCGGTCATCCGCGGTTGGATTTACCTAGTCTAGCTCACGCATAATTATCTTGTAGATGCAGTCTAGATCATCATCCCTATTATAGTCATGCAATGGATTTATGTAGCATGATCCTTCTGTAGGGTCTAAAGGTACCACTACACACAGTGACTTTTTCTCAAAGGTCATCTTGTGCTTCTTTAGATTTATCACTCCATTCATGTCAATGGCCCAATCTATTCCTAGTAGTGCAGGGTAGGGATTGTTGTCATCAACAATATCTATTACATCAAAATCTACTAGTGCACTTGCTCCTTCGATATCCATTATGATTTCCTACAGTCTCCCCATAGTTACGATATCCTGTTGGTTCACCATTCATAGTTGAATAAACAACCATTGCAACGTAGGCCTATCAATGTGTTCCCATGTCTGCTTTGGTAGGACATTTGTGTCTAATCTTAGATCCAAAATCACTTGATCCATCTCATATTCCCCGATTTACGTGGTCAATCTCATCTCCCTGCCTGTTTCCTTTGTGTGCTTCCCGAGCTTCCAAGCTATGTGCAATTCTCCTGGTGTGGTCCAGGCACATCTAGTAATGAGTTCTTGTAGCTCCTTTATAGACTTGCTATCGTGAATTAGCTTCATGCATGTCTCTAAGAACGTAGTGAACATCAATGGGTCCATTTTTGGTTCTAGTCTATCCTTACTTCCTAAAGTGGAGGCATTTGCGAAGCTCCTCTTAACTTCCATGAAGGTCTCCTTAGCGCGCTTCAAATCAAATTCTGGTTCCTTCATTAGAGCCTTGCAAACCCAAGTACTTTCTTCAGGCTACTTGCGTTTGTCATCCCCTATCATAATCCCACTCCAAAGCACAATATTCACTTTAGGGTCTTCCTCGAGCATCTCAAACCTCATCATTTGCAAGTTCTAAGTCAAGGGAGGCTGGAGTGCTCCTTTATCATGCAACCTCGCTATCAATGTGGGACAGTCCTCCATATCATGATCAAACTGTGTATAATATAAGCATGATGGTTGCGTTGGATTTGTAAAATCGTGATCATAATACCCTAGCCCTCCGTAATTGTAACATATTAGATGTCCACAACCTCTTCCTAGTCCCCCTCCACCTTGGCCTCAGCCGCACCCCTAAAATCCAATGCACGTCATTCCTACATTTTGATCGAGGGGCCGGGTTTTGACCTGAACTCTATAGGTAGGATTTCGATCCATCATCAGCTCATAGCTTCTACAGGTGCACTCATCATGTCCCACTGATGGCTCATAACTTCTACAGGTGCTCTCAACATGTCCCACTGATGGCCATCTACTTCTGTAGTAGATGGCCGTTATTTGTAGAATTCTTTCCTCCTATCTGACATATCACACACCATAATGTAGGCATCGTGCTTGGTCTTGCTTGGGCGTATGGTCTCAATGGCATTATTCCTCCTCTCGTAAGGTAATTCGTGAAAACTTGGCAATGGTCCTTGTCATGTCCCTGGCCTTTGCACTTTACACACCATACCTCCTTGCACACTTCTGGGTGAGCTGTCCTGCCTTGTTTCAAACTCTGCATCTCAAGGCACAAGTTTTTCAACTGCACGTGGATCTTTTAAACTCCTAGGTTAGGATCTTGTATCAGGGTCTCGTGAAGCCTCATCACAATCTCTAGGGCCTCAGCCTGAGTGGTTAGCTTTTTTTGTAACAATGTGTTCCTTAGACGTAGCGTTAGCGATGCTACAAACCATGCCCAATGTTGCCCATCCATCAAGGTCATATTAGCTTCATGAATTGTAAACTCCAGTCTCTGATCCAACTCCCAAGGGGTCTCACCTAGAAGCATCGTGATTTCCTTAAATCAAATGATTGACTGCGTCTCTAACTTTCACTTGCTAAAATTTTTTTTCAGTGCAACTTGGATATCCGTGATCCCTATGTTTGGATTGTCATTGGAATGCTTAATGTACCAAGTCAGTGCACGATCCTGTAGAGAATTGACCAACGTTGCATTCTTTATACTATCATCCATGACTCCTTGTGTTTCTCATACATCCCTTATCACGAACCAAAACTGGTCTGGACTTTCATTCCCTACTCCCTTGAACAATAGCAACTTTATCGCGCTTGCCATATTGAATTGTGGTGGTGGCAGAGGTAGTTTGGGCGAAGATGGGGCTGAAGATGGTGAAACTGGCAATGGTGTGGGTGGGAGTGGTATGCGCAGGATTCGCTGCTTTATCAAACTGATCACACTTCCTAGTTAAACCTTCGCGAGCTCTTCCTTGCTTTCTTACAGAGATGAAATCAAGGGGCTAGTTTCTAGTCATGCACTACCTATGTTTCTGTAGGTCCTCCCACTCCGTGTAGCCCCAAACATCAATTTATTCACATAACCAGTTTTTCACACAACAACATTTTAATCCAAGTGTTCAAAGATTTAACGTACTTACCTCACAGTTCCTTGAGGAAGCATCGTTTTGCCTCGTTATAGCTTACTGAAGTATCTACCGTGAATTCGGCAATGAATCCTCCTATAATTCTATCAAACTAGTGATCCACAATGCATGTGATCTTATTTTCTGATGCTTCTAGTATATGCACCAATTCTGGAGTCCACACAATAGGTTTGTTGATTCTACACCTTCCTTGACTATCTACTAGCTTCGAGATCCACTTGTAGAAAACAGTGGGGATGGATGCAAAGAAAATTTCCTGGATCTCTGTATACAAGTAGCAATCTAACCACTCTCTCATTGATAGTCGAGGATTCCTATTTTCCTACACCGTGAACTAAGGAATTTTTCTATCCAACCAATCTTCAATTCCTTTTTTTGTCAGATTCCAATGATATGACATCAGACATCTGTATGTAGATATCGGCCCTGGCAAGGGAACCATTTGTTGGCTTGTTGGGGCCTGACCAAGGTTTGGATTTAATTAGCCAAACAAATCCTAGTATTATTGGCCCTTTCAGAAACAATTCATGGAGCGCAGATTGAGGTCTCACCCGAAGTAGTATGGGAGGGTGCTAGAACCAGTTTTCCACACCTTGGATATGCCAGAGAAGTGATTGGTCTACTGTTTTTTCCTACGTGTAGGTTGTTTCATGCACTTCCCTATCCCTTGTAGCCTGATGCACTACCTTCGCGCAACCCTACCCAAGGGCTTTGCGCTATTCCCTAAGATCGAGCTTATATTCTTATACCAATTAGTTATCTTCGTGTAGATAGAAGCCTTGTATTATATTTATTTATACATCACATTCATATAAGTTTGTGCAACACTTAAACAATAAACTTACAAATCATGCCAATAACACATAAAGCAAGAAACGAAACATAGAAATATTGTAAAAACTTCTCTTTATTGATTTTCCCTTTGGTTACAGACTCAACCTGCCCTGCGCGCTTAGCTGCAGGGGTCTGCGCACTCAGCTGGAGACTACTAGGCCTTTGCGCACATAGTTGAAGATCCTTCTCCTACTCTACGACCCACATACATACCTTACACCTTGAATAAATCACTTAGATTTATCATGCCTTCTTAGTTCTTCCTTATTAGTTATCTTCTATGCTTAGAGCCTCACTCTTATTTATACAATCCCATGGTCGCTGGACCATGGGTTGGTCTATCCCGCCAAAATTACATTACAAAACTAGGGTGGACAACCCTATGAATCTATTATGACTTTGCACTCCATGTCCGCAATTCATGGAGCTTTTACAAAAGATTTGGTTAAAACTTGGGATTTTAGCCCCAAAACATGCCTTGCGGGGATTCCATGCCCAACAAGTAGTGCAGGGTTTTGATTTGATTTGATTGGGGTAGTCAGTGGATGAGTGAATTAGGTCAGAGAGTGAAGTAGGTCAGGGCAAAAGAAAGGTAGAATTGCAAACATATGATGGGGCAAGGTGGAAAAGTAATTTGACACTTTGTAGTATATTGATGGAATGGCTTACATTGATGATGTGCTAAAAAGAGCATGGAAATCATGAATTATTTTTAAACTCAAGAAATGAAACAAATTATGATGATTTTCCCAAAACAGAGCATAGAAGATGTATTATTCTTATCACCCTTGAATATCAAACATAGTGAAATGGATCATGGAAAATACAAAACATTCACACACATGTAACTAAAGAAGAAACAATGTCAAAACACCATGCCATAGGAATCCCACCAAAATAGCTGCAACTCATCCAATATATTCCATGCGAAAGTCTGAATCACTAATACAACATCCAACCAAGTCCAACCTCTTCCAAGAGTGAATAAAGGGAAGATATAGACATCAAAACAAATTCCTCCCAACCTAAGGGGTCGAATCCATGAGAAGAGGAGGAATTCCACCAAAATCTAAACTAATAGGTAGAGTGTAGGGTGGTCAAAGTGACTCATCTATAATTACATCGAAATTGATTCATCTAACTTGATGAAGACTATTAACCTAATATATTTACCCCTAGGTAGTATTAAAAGACCATTATTACATCAATCATATTAATTAAATGAGTAAAATATTGATTTACCATAGGTAAATATCAAATCTAGAGAAGAATAATGAAAATTTATGCCAACTGTCAAGTGCGCAGCACCTGTGTCAAATGTGCAATGCCATCTTCAGAACCTCTTTTTCCTACCTTCCTGGTTTCTAAAATAAGCCCAAGATATCTCATTGGAAATCTTATCCCATCTAGCTTCCAAATCTACCTTTAGTTTTCAAAATGAGTTTGATTTGTCCCTCCAAAACTTCATTCTCCAAAGACTGGTCAAGTGCACAGCGCCTCACTGAAAAAGAGGGTAGAAACATGATTTTTTGGTAGTTTTTTGCCCTTTTCACCTACCATTTTTGCATTCCAAGGCTGGAAACATCGTTTCCTAGATGTATTGGTCCTTCTACATCCATTGTTGGCTTCCATTCCTCCAAAACGTGTCCCAAAAAAGTGCACAATGTCCTAGGCATTGTGGGTCTGACCATGCAAATGATATTTAAATTGCTTAAAAAACAAAAAACAAAAAACATATCTTTGCCAAAATATGCTAAAGGGACTTCAAAATTTGTTAAGGAGCTGATTTTTGGTGTAGCTAGGATTGGAGTGAAGCCTCTACAAGTATGTCAAGCTTTTTCTTGTCCTTTTGGTGAGTTAGGGCTTTAATTCTTTCCTTTGCAGCTTTGAGTTTTGCCATGGCAATCCTTTCTCTGTTGGCATAGTGTTCTTCCATCTTCTTTTGAATTTAATTTTGTTGGTTAGCTTTGTCTAGGAGCTTCTCTATATGCTCATTGACCTTATTAAGCCAATTCTCCCAGTTTTCATTAACCAAGATGGCAAATTTCTCATTCCATGTAAGCTCATTAGCAAGCTCAGCCTCCTTTTTTCTTCTCTATTTCTAGAGCTCTTTTTAGCCCTCTAGTTCTAGGTATTCTTCTAGTTTCTTACTCTTCTTCAGGTTCACCATACCTATCATAGGCCTCTTCTAGAAATGCCTTTGCTTTCATTGCTTCCCTATCTGCCTTGATGAGTTTTATTTTCATGACCTCATGTTTGGCCTCAGGCTGCTTATTTTCTTCTCATAACATGAGATGATGTATTTTTCCCTCTACAGGTTGATCTAGATCTCCTTGATGAGTGCATCTTTTTCTTTGATGACAATGCTTGTGCTCTCACTATCATCATGCTCACCTAGGTCAACCAAGTCAAAATCCTGCTATGTCTCATGGAGGTCTTCCTCCTCATGTTGAATATCTGCCTCTGTCATATTTTCCTTGCCCTTTTGTACCTGATTTGTTGATGAAGAAGGCAAGGACCCTCCCACAATTTGTGAGGAAAACACCTGCCTGTGGCCACACTAATAAATGTGTAAAAGTGCCCAAATTAGCCCCTTTGGGCTTGATGACCTCAACCTAAACAATTTGTTCCTACTCTCTAATTTCATCTCTATTAGGTGAATGGATATGCTGATGAAATGGAGATGATAGAGGTGATGGTGAGGGTGACTGATTAGATAAGGATTAATGATCTATGGGCCGAGATAGAGGAATGGAGGTGGAAGGGTGATATGATGAAGGGATGTTTTGAACATTCTGAGTAGAAGAATCAGTAAATATGGGATTGGCTATGAAGGTACTCCATGCAATGTTGAGCTCTTTGAGATGATGAAGGACTATGATTTTAATGAGGGAATGATAAAAGAAACTATTCATTTGATCTTTATACTCTCTTTTCTGGGAAATTTAGGCCATCTTATCAATGCTCTGGAATAGATAGTGAGGTATATTCAAGATTGTTACCCTAATGAAATGCATTAATAGCTGGATGTGATAGGATTAAAGCCTAGAAAACCTACCTTCACAAGAAAAGTATTTCATGATAATTTTCATCATGGGAGAATATCTGTCTAGTAGGTGAGAAAAATGAAAATATCCCTTTATTTCTTTTCTATGCCTTAGTTTTATGAAAGGCCCGTAATAATGTCTCTCCAAATCACCTTGTTTAAACCATATCTCCCCAACATTTGGGGTTCCAATGGAATCTAATATAATGGCAGTATATAAAGTAAAAGTGACACCTGGTAAAGTGACTTGGTTGTCTTGGAGTTTATATATGAAGAGCCTAGTCAACATAGGGTGGTGTTGGATTGCCTGAACTTGCTCACACAAATCATAAAAACCTAGATATTTGAAGGATGTCACAATTATAGGAGATGCCAAGAGTTCCTTGAGATCCATGGGCTCAAATTTTAGTATCTTTCCTCCTTTGTGTGTTTTCTTGACCTCTATTTGTTCTCCCCCTATTTCTTCTTCCTCACTGTATGGTTTATATTCCTCTTCTGCTATAGTGTTGTAATATCAAACCCTAGGGAGGTATAAGGTAGTTGGAATGTAGTTTTTTGGGAATAGGAAATGGGGAAGGGGAAATATGAAGGATATGGGTGAAGGGGTGTATGTAATGGAGGAGGATATGGGTATTAATATGATATACTTTTGGGATGGGGGAAATTGTTTTCAATGTAGGGGTTTTGGAGCGTAGGTAATTGTAGCACCTCGGACTTAGGCTTTAGATACAAAGGTTTAGAGAGTATTTGGGATAAAAGGGTTTAGGGAAAAGAGAAGTGTAGGTGGTGTATGAGAGTGTTGGGGAGTTAAGTTTTAGGAATTAAGGGTGAAAGGGTAGTTTTTAGGAAGATATTAGGGTTTATATGTGAGAATAAAACCAAATCTTCAACAAAACTTCAAAACACTTTGGGAATGATTCTATGGGGGGGAACATGTGATTTGAAATGGTTAATTACTTGTAAGAGGTCGAATGCACTTTTATGGAGATGAGGAGGTGATTTTAGCTCTCCTGGACAAACGCGTGAAGTCTGTGGGGAGTGCGTAGCACCTCTGCAAAGCACGCAACACCTTAAGGGAACACACAACGCCCATGGAAAACACACAGGGCCTGAAGAGAACACACAACACTTACTCTATTATGTTGATTTTCGCCTAGAATTGTGAAAAAATGTCTCTTAGTGTTTGATCAAGGAATGATAAGAGGAAAATGGAGTTCATTTAGATGCTAGGAGGACCTTTATACTCAAATGAATTTGATCCTTTAGATTTAAAACCTGCTTTATAATGTTTCATTTCTCCTTTTGAAGTACTTGCTAATTTCCCTTTACTCTTTGATTCTCTTTTGCAGGTTAATGATGCATGGATTTTTGGCATTATTCACGTTTCAATTGGCTTGAATGAAGTTGGCACATATTTCTTTGAGTTGACAACTTTAGGAATAGTAACTTATTACATATAATGAACATAGGGGAGTGTTGAAGTCCCTATGACATCTGATTAACAAGGTGCTTTAGACTGAACCATGGCGGCTAGGGTTTGACGGAGACCTGTTCAACTACAACTTGAGTACCAACTTTGGAGAAGGACAGAGCTAGAGTGGTTGAACTTCGCAAAATACGCTAGATTCTGACACTACAGATGGAAAACGTGGGGTCCATCGGGATCCCATCATACAAATAGGTAATCATGTATAAGGAGAAATCTTCATTGGATGGAGTACAAATATTAGGTTCTGAGAAGTCAAGAAAGGAAGATTTGACCAACAAAGGAAAGCAAAACAAGGAAGATAAAGACACCATGAGACAAAAGGAAATCTTTGGAAGAAATAGTACAACGTACAGAGACAATATAAAACCTTTCCTGGCACAAGTTTCACAAGGAAATGAGCTTGAGGATGGACAATCAAAAGAGAAGGAGGACCTAAACCAAGCCAAGGTAGGACAGGAATAAACAGAGACAACAGCCAAGAAGAAAGAAACCTAGGGTTTATGCAAGCCCAAAGCTATTGATACCCTACGAGTAATAATTTCTGACCTAGAACTACAGGTGTACCATGACCACATAGTAGAACATGCAATGATTTGCAGGTTCATGGGTTTCTGGCCAACAGAATGGGCACTATGCATGTGGATAAAGAAACAATGGAAACCAAAAGGGGATGTAAGACTCCACTTAGGAGACAAAGGGTTCTTTACAGTGGTTTTTTCCAATCTGGAAGAGAAGGATCAAATATTTTATGGAGGACCATATTTCTTTGCCTCAGCAGGCCTTTACATGACACCATGGAAACCCAGCTTTGCACTAGAATAGGAAACCTTCAAATAGGTACCAGTCTGGATTCGCTTATTCTCCCTACCGATTGCCTATTGGTGACATGCAACACTGGAACAGATAGGCAACAAGTTAGGTACCTTCATAGAAGCCTCAAAAGTGACATTACAAAAGAGATATACCTCATGTGCTAGAATCTGTGTAGAAATGGATGTATCAGGAGAACTTCATGAGGGCCTATGGTTGGAATACAAAGATGAAGTGTATTTTCAAGCTATAGACTATGAGAAAATCCCATTCCGCTATAGGAAATGTCATGAGCATGGACATTTGATCAGAGAATGTCCAATGAACAAAACAGTGGAGAAACCCAAGAAGAACATAGGAGATAAGAATAATGAGGCCTTTGTTCGACCTAATGCTAGACAGAGAGCAAACAAAAAATGACATAATAAAGCAAGCACTTCGCTTAGAAACACAAGCAATGCTTTTGAGGTGTTAGAATCTGACACAGAGTCAGAGGACAATAATCTAGAGAATGAGTCATTGTAAGAAACCACACCAAGAACGAATGAACCCATTTCTAAGCCCTCAATCAACATACCATAAGATCAGGGACCTATAGAAGGATTAGAAGAATATTTAGAGATGACAACCTACGAAATAGGGCTCAAGGATATGGAACTAATAGACATGCTTGAACAAGAAGGTATGGATCTACCAAACATGGTAGAAATCTGGAAAAAGAAAGGAATGGAACACATATTGAAAGAGGAAGTAAACATAACCAACAACTTATTTATAGCAATACAACAAACATAATAGGAATTGTAGAGAAAGAGCTGGGGCATAGCAAAAGGTCTAGGGGTACAAGCACAAGGACTGCATCAAACTACCACCAACTCAAAGTACCGAAAAAAGAGAGGTAGAAGGACTAACAATGAAGCATTACAAGAACTGGGAAAAATGCTCCTACATTTAGGTAAGATGAAAGCCCTTGAGGCTTTCACACTAACCTCCTAAACAATGTTAATTATGAAAGTACTTTCGTGGAATTCCAGAGGGTTAAATAGCCTAGAAAAGAAGAATTTATTAAAGAAAAAAGTCCAAAAGGAACAACCAGATATAGTGTTTTCACAAGAAACTAAATGCTCCAGCAAAACAATGGACAACATCAGTAAGAAATTCTGTAAATGAATGGAATACATAGAAACAACAAGTAGTGGGTGGGAAGGAGGCATGGCCATTCTATGGAATCCATAGGTTATCCAGCTTATTTCCTCTGAAGCGTCCAGATCTCATATATCAATAGAAGTCCAAATAGTAGGGAATCCCGCAACCTATCTTTGCACAAATGTCTACGGCCCTTAGAAACTAGAGGCCAAACTTCTATGGCTTAAAGCTCTATATAACTTGCAGCAAAGATATACTCAAGCGAAAGCTATATTCGAAGGGGGTTTTAGTATGATCACTTCGCTCATGGAAAAAAAATGAGGTATTAGAATGCTCAACAGGGATACTGAAGCTTTAAAAGACTTCATTAAATCGGCCAAACTAGTAGATGTCTTCCCCAAGAGTGGATCTTTCACTTGGAACAACAAAAGAGGGGGTGATAGGAAAATCGCCTCTAGACTAGACAGATTCTTGGTAACAGAAACCATTCTTCTAGAATGGATCACTATGGAATCGGACATACCTCCAAGTGGAGGTTTGGACCACTGGCCCATAATAATGGATGCGGCTATCCAAGGTACACCTAGGAACAAGCCATTCATATTTGAAAAGTTTTGGCTTAGTCACCCTGGATTCATTTCAAAAATTGAACATTGGTGGAATGAATCGTTAGGAATAACAGGAAATAAAATGTTTATTCTACAAGTTAAACTTAAACACATCAAAGCCAAACTAAAATCCTAGAATCAAGAAGTCTTTGGAAACATATTTAAGGAAAAAAATAAACTGGAGGAGCAAATGGATCAGATACACAGGGAATGGATCCAAGGAAACATTAACCAAGAAACTATGAATACAAAACAAAAACTCATGTAGGACTGTCAAATCATATGCCAACAGGAGGAAATGATATGGAAGAAAAAATCTAGGATTCAATGGCTTAAGGAAGGTGAAAAGAACACTGAATTTTTTCATAGATCTGCCATTGATCACAGAGGTGCTAACAAAATTTTAAGAATCAAGGATGATCATGGAACCTCGATACAAACTCATAAAGAAATCTTGAGTCTTCTCATAAATCATTTCAGTCAGATTGCTTGGGAACCGAAGATTGACAGAGAGGAAGCTATTAAGGAAATTTTTACCTCTATCCCTAAACGCATCACAGAGGATCAAAACAAGGCTTTAAATTGAGACATCACCTTGGAAGAAGTGGAAGAGGCTGTGAAAGATATGCCAAATGGTAAGGCACTAGGGTCGAATAGCTTCCCCATTAACTTTTACAAAGCCTGTTGGGAAATAATCAAGACAGAGGTTTGGGAAGTGGTGGAGGATTCCAAGCATTCCTCTTCCATCCTCAAATCCCTCAATTCTACATTCCTAACCCTTATTCCATAGGAGGAGGAAACTAACACTCTGTCGAAGTTTCGGCCAATTGCATTGTGCAATGTTTTGTACAAGATTATTTCTAAAGTCATAGCCAATAGACTAAAACCAATTCTTCCTGGAATCATTTCGGAAGAACAATCAAGCTATGTAGAAGGGAGACATATTATGGACAACACCTTACTAGCTCAAGAGATGATTCATACTCTCCAAATTAAAAAAAAAATAGGTATGCTAATGCAGTTGAACCTATTAGCCTCCTGCTGCAGCAGGTTACTCATATTTCATGATTGGCATTTTTACATGCCAAATATGTCATACTTGCATGCTGCAATTTTCCATATTTACTACAGAGGGCAAAGAAGGATGCCATGAGAGTGTGCTAGCCTAAATGCCACTATTGTGTTCCAATTTTGATGTGTTATTCCATTTTTGAAGAATTTTTAGTTAAAGGGAGGTCCACACAGCTTAATCTTGGTCTCCCTAGGTTTCAATTTCTTGTTTTAGAATATAGAGGATGAATATCTGTCCAAATAGCTTAATCTTGGTAGATTCTTAGACAGGTAGAGAAGCAAGGGTGCTCAACGGCCTAATCTGAGCCCCTGGATGAAATAAGTGTAGATGTAGATAGGAGGGTAGTCAAAAGAAAGAGGATAATCAGGGTCTGCAAGTCTAAGTGCACCCAAACCAAAAAGAAGAAAAAATGCTAGGTAAGTAGGCTAGGTAGGTAGTGTTGAGGTTGTAGAATGTTGATTTGTGATCAATTTCAGGTTTTCAAGTGTCATATCTAGTTAAGTCACAATTATCAGGCAGTTTCCATTTGGAGGAGCTCAAGTGAGGCATGACTAACTTCCCCCTTCTTCCTCATTCCCTAAATCACTCACTAACTTCCCTAAAGAGGTCAAGATCTGATTGATATCTCTTAGTTTCATCATTTTTTATATCAATTTGCCTTAGTAAAGATCTGCTTTACTCAAGGAATGTTCATTTCTTTTATGAATCATTTTCCCCCTGATAGCCTAAGATTCACATACTTAGCACTTTCTTATCACTCATCATATTGACTACTAACTTTACTATATAGCTCCCTATCTATCTCCCCTTCCCCTATTAAAAATATGTTAAATAACTCCCCCACATACTTATCCCCTCCCCCTGGTTGAAAAATAATCATAAAGTAACACTTGGGAATTGCTAAGTTTATTTGAAACTTAGCAAGAACCCTCCTTTTGTCTCAGAAAACCATCTTCTTATGCATTTCAGACTCCTTCTGATGCACAAAACCCTCCATCACTCCGTAAATCCTTCCTCTAATGCTTTCTGACTCCTTCAAAAAGCATAAAATCCTCCCAAGTACCTTTAAAATCCTTCCAAGGCATCAGAAATCCCTTTTTGGGCTATCAGACCCCTTCCCATGCCTTGAAATCCCCTTCAAACATTAAAAAATTCTACTTCCGATCATAAACGCTACATCATTTACCTTGGGCCTTGCTTCGATTGCAAAAAGGTTATCGGACCCCCTTCGATGCGATATCGCAGTCGGGAGGGGAGTCGTGTATTAAAACAATGCATAAAGTGTGCCCCCGATTGGTTTGGCTGATAGCGATATCGCCGATCGACGTATCGCTATGACAAAACAAAGCATGCATGTGCGCTGCCGATATGGTCATCGCCGATGGTCTATTGCCGATCGCATATCAGCGATCGGCGTTTCATATGAATTCACACCATGTATATATGGGCCCTGTCTCTTATCCTGCTGCCGCATTCTCTGTCCTGCCATCCGTCTGATTGGCCGTGCCCTAGATCTACGGTGGGTGGGTCTGTTTGCTTCTGAACCTATCTGATATGTCCGAGGATGGGCGTTTTTCCCCTGCCATGTCACCCCGCTGTATAACGTTGATCGCTGATCGCCGATATGCTGACATCATCCGCCATACCACTGACGTCATGCTGACATCACCCACCAAAAAATAAAAAGAAAAAAATTGCGCAAGTGCGAAATCGCTGCTTAGGAAGCCCAGATTCAAAATCTGAGGCAGTTTTCAATGCACGATCGCTACGGGAAATGGGCCAAAATAGGGAATCTTTTGTTCAGCAGTCGTTTTTTGCGCCGAAAAGGGCCGTTTTAACAGTTTTAAGCGTATTAGCAGGGAGAGAGATGTCCAGATTCAGATGTCAAAGAGTATCAAAGCAAAAGTGAAGCCAAATTCATGTCAACGAGTATCAGGATGCGGCAAAGTGTATTAGTGAAGATCTATCAGCAGCCCGAAGCAGAAAAACATTAAAGAGCCCCCAACAAGTCAAGGAAACAATGAAAGCCATTTAAAGCCCCTCAAATCACAATTACTGCACATCAAAGTCACATGAGATCAGTGGACCAAAGCTCAAAACACAGTTATTGCAGAAGCACTGCACCAAGCCACAGAGGACACCACATTAACTCTTTTTGATCCAGCTGCCCCTGGCACAGCTCAAAGGATATTTACTTGCATTTAATTTCAGCACAAGTTTAGGTTTAAAAAGATTTTTCCTGCAGACCTGTTTAGGTCAGTTGTAATAAATATTTTTGGATATTTACCCTATATATACAGCCCTGAACAATGTAATGGTTGGTTGTTGTTGCCTGGTTGTTTCACTTAAGGAGAGACTCGCACTGTATATCTGATATTTTTCTATAATCAAAGACTGCTTACAAGCTTGGAGAATGGATTGTTAACTCTGTTTAATGGTTGAAGAGTGATTGTGGAATTCTTGTGTTGTTACATGACTCAATAAGTGCTTCTTACCTCTATTTTCCATTCATAAATCATTATCTAAACAGCAGAAAAAAGATTATCTTAGAACTTGTTTAACTGCACTCTATGCTCAATTTCTGCTGTTTCATTATGTTTTCATCTGTTTTAGGCATAAATATGGATTCCATATGGCTCATGTTTGCCCTAATTCACCCATGAATGACAGTTATCCTGGGATTCTTAATTGCCCCTAGATAGAGCTCATTCGCCTTCCCTCCTTTTAAGCTGAGTGAGAGATTCTTAATTGCCTCTCATTCCTTAGATTTCATTCCATCTCTTTTAGCTTGAAAGTTGTTTTATGTGCAGCTACCTTGCTCCACATTCCTCTTTTACCGAGAAAACACGTCCTACTCCTTGACTCCATGCCCAATGGTTTGGAACTTATCACTCTATGCATGCCTCTCTGCCTGAAAGTATGATCCTTCCCACCACCAAACACAAACAGAACCCCTTGAACCCAATAACCAGCCTAAAATCATCATCAACAAAGCTAAATCATTAAGAGAGTGCCCTCTCTAATTGCAGGTGGGCTAGAACCTGCAATCCAAAGATTGGTTTGTGGTTACCTCGGCCGTATCCCTTCAGGAGCTTAGGGACAACCTGAGTGATAACAAGATGCAATTCAAGTTTGCACCATTTGTACAAAAGACCACTCTAAAGAAAGTTGTCCCTCACTTCTTGGTTTGAAAGTAGTATACAAAGAAGCAGAAGAAGAACCAGAACCAGTGTACCTACTTAATCAACACCGTCAATGGCAGCTGCGACAATCAGGTATGTTCCTCGATCCAGCTTCTTCTTTCCAGCCTCCACAATTTCATGCTCAACAATATAATACAATATGGAAAAATCAACCTCCCTTCTCATATTGGTCACAACAACCATTTCCTTCATCATCGCCATGGCCAAATCAAGCAAGCCAATCTAATTGGCCAAATTTTCCCTACACCCCACCATATTTGTAAAACAATGCATATCCAGCACAATGGTTCCCTCCCACTTCGCAGAGTCAAGCCTGGAAAACAAACTGGCAAAGACCGATGAATAAACCAATAGGAACCATTCCACTCCCTGAACCTACACTACCAGCACTACAACAAAATCCCCAATCCAATTTAAGACCACGACTCCCATCCCAACCCAACCTGAACCCAAATAACAGACCGGTCCAATCTGTTCAAATAATTGAAACACCAAAGCTAGAAACCAATCTAAGGGAGTGCAACGACCTTCAATTAAGGTTTGGGCGCATTATAGAAACCGAGGGAGATAAAAATGTTCAAGTTGAAAATTAGTTATCCATAGAACAACCATTACAGGAAAAGGATGTGGTTAGAAAACAGACTCATAACCAAGCAACCACATCTTCTCCCCCATTCCTAGAACGATTAATTATACCACGTCCTATAGAACATCCTGACTTTGATATTCTAGGAGAACTTAAGAATTTGTACATAAAAATTCCACTCCTGCAAGCCATCCAAGATATCCAAATATATGCAAAGACCATCAAAGAGTTATGTATAAAAAAACCAAGGAGGAGAATAACAAACAACCCAACAGTCCAAGTAGTTGGCACCTTATCTGACCTGTTATTAGGAAGAGAAGCACCTGTCAAAGATGAAGACCTAGGAAATCCAATAGTGACAGTGCAAATCAATGGATAAAAATTTTCAAATGCCTTAGTTGATTTAAGGGCTGCAATTAATATCTTAACAACAACCACTTTTCAAAAACTGGGCATTACATTAGTAGAACCAACTTGCACTTTATTGAAACTGGCTGACCGATCAGTGGTTAGGCCAGAAGGAACACTACATGATGTCATGGTATCTATTGATTCTTGGGAATATCTTGCCGAATTTTTGATAATTAACCCCAAAAACCAACTTGATGGACAACTGTTAATTTTAGTCAGACCTTGGCTTGCAACTACTGATGCTTACATTGGCTGCCGACAAGGTAGTATGACCATAACTAGAGGGAGTGATATTAAGAATCTAGCCCTATACCCTCTAGCCTAGCCAAGTGTAACAAAAACTAACAAACATCCTGTATCATACCTTATCAAAAATATTAGATCCCCATTAACTATAGAATATGCCCTTGATTTCAAAGATCAAACAGAGGATGATGTTAATAAGAACTTTATTAACCAAGCTAAATCTAGATCCCACATACAATGTCACATGATAGAGGTAGCATTTTATAATGAATTAGAAGAATATCCTCTTAAAGACACTCATGATCAAACAATAACTACTACCTCTGTTTCAAATAGCAAAACTATAGAGGTTGAGCCAAAAAAACTTTAAACATCAATAATAACCTGACTCCTGAACAAGAAGAGAAGTTGATCCAACTATTAAGAAAATACATGGAAGCGTTTGCATGGAATTATCTAGGCATGAAGGGAATCGATCCCCAGTTATGTACAAACCACATTTATATAGAAAAGGATGCAAGACCTGTTTGCTAGCCCCAAAACGAAAACACGTTTCTAGTACATCAAGCAGACCACTAAAACGAAGAAAATCTGTTAGATTGGCAAGGATCCGAGGAATGCTGGGAAATTCCGAGGGAAACATTAGTCAACCTGTGGAGATACATGATTCAGGAGATGAACAACCCCCACAATTGGAAGGAGGGGAGAATGAAAAATAATTGGAGGAAAACGATGAAGGAGAACCAAAGGAGGAGACAAAGCAATCCGGTCAGGATGAAGAGGAAACAGAGCAAAACAGTGAAAGTCCACTGCAAAAACCACTGCAAGAAGATGAATTGGCCCAAATTCTGGCCAATGTGGGTGAATATTTCCAACCTCATAGCCCACTCAACCCCCCATACCAAAGAAGGACTGCAGGAGCACTCTGTTCATGATAAAAGTGCATCCGAAGAACTGTGTGATGAGGAGGAAGAAGAAGAGGATCACTCTGCTCAGGATGAGAGTGTATCTGGAGAGAAGAGCAACGAGGATGAGGAAGGGGAATAATCTATTCCTAGTTAGAATACACCCGAAGAATTCCATGATGAAGAAGAGTTAGAAGAAGAAGCTGCCCAAGAAACGACAGAGCAGACTAGGGTTTCTACCCCTGAAAAAACTGATCGGAAGAACACTGAAGAAGTACCCCAAGAAGAAAATAAGGAAATTGGCCAAGGCGAAGGTACAATACCTAAGGTACAAATCCTAGGCCTGAGTAAATGAATGGCTATTCCTTCCAAGAAAATAGAGGAATTAAGAGATTATGAAAGGAACAACAGAGATTGCTTAACGTGATTAAGCAACTTCGACAACGGATAAGAGTTTTGAAAATGGGGAAGAAATTGAAAGGAACCGCTGTGGCAAAGCATGCAAACGCCCAAGAAAAACCCCTTAAGAAAAAGATCAAGAGGACTCAAGTCCAACCTGTTATTCAAAATTGAAAGGAACAACATCTGGTTGTTGCACATGTAGAAGTACAAACATATAACGTATCAGCCAGTGATAAGGAAATCCAGACAGAGGCACCATCCTCTAACGAGAAGGAAACTTCGACCATAAAGACGAGATGTCATGACAAGGAGATCCAAGAAGATCTCCAACCCAAAACTATCATGTTGGATAATGACCCAAGGATAGTAACACTGCGAAAAGATTTGGCACAAGCCCAACAAACAATATAGAAACTAACAGAGTAGACTGTCCCTCAAGAAAAATACCAGAAGTTACAATAGCAACTGAAGAACATTAATGCATCAGAAAGCCAGCCCTTTGAAGGATGGAAAAAAGCAGAAGAAAGAGTCAAAAATATAACCCATAGACTAGACGTAGTCATCAAACAAATGGATACCTTATGTTCTTTGTATACTAACGTCCTAGTGTGTAGGGCACCTACTATAAACTATGCTTTGTTCTTAATGGAAAGATATTTACAATTGAAAATTAAAGCTTTCAAGGAAGGAGTACCTATAGAAATAAAAACCATCGATGACTTCATAAATTGTTGTAAGCATTATGGGGTGAAAGTTCAGTGATTGTTATGCGAATTTTATTTGCACAATCTTGTATTAGTTGGAGAAACAGAGCAGAACCCTATCCCTTTTGTGGGTGATGTCCAACTGCAGGCATTTATTTCTTTTGGTGTTCATCAAATAAAGTGGCTTAAAGCCTACAATGTCTTTCAAAGACAGGAGAATGGATTAGATTTATGGGTGAGGGGTGAACCTAGAGACCCACTGCAGCTATGGAATAAACATAGGAGCCTAGTGAGAACTCAGGGAGTGATCGAGGCATTGGGACCTATTCACACAACAGTCATCCGGCAAGGGGTAGAATACTTCTTTACCATCAAAGACCTGGCCATAGCAACAACCAAATTCCGATACCAGACTTCTAATTGGAACATCCAAAACATAGAACCATTCAATTATGAGAACATTAAGCTAGCTGCTGACTGCTTGGGTATCTATGGTGACCTCATTTTGAGAGAAGGCCCATCTTGGTTAGGTTGTAGGTTCTGAAGCCCAGTCATTTGGCACCTTGCACTAGGATATCAAGCCTTATATGAAATGCCTGAAGGCTAGACAGGACATCTTTTTGAATTCCTGGCTAGGCATCATGGTTTTAGACCACCTACTGAGATCCCTTCTCTAGCCTATTCCCTAACTGCCTTGCATGTCAATTACAATGTTTTCCTGAGGGCATCAAAAAGGGTAAGCAGGGGGGTGTGTTGAGCATTAGAGAAGGTATGTAATTGCCACTTATTTTGTCATCTTTTCCTTTAATTCATAACTTCTTTACATTATGAAATGGGTATATGGTGAAAGATTATGATAAAGTTTAGAAGATTTGTGAGCAACGTAAAATGACTAATAATTAACTTTTCCTATTCAGAAAAAGAGGAAAATGGAAGATCGCCACTCCAAAGGAAAAGACAAGACAAAATCAACTGTTGTCCCTTTGACAGGGAACCACATCCAAACGAGGCAATCCAGAATGGAGCGTACAAGCCAGGAAAAGGAAGACGAGATACCAAATCGGTGCAAGAGAATGAAGAGATAACTGAGAAATAATGATCTAGTGAATCCCTTAGGATCCTTTGATCCTGAGGGATCGCTACCTTAAAGATTATTTGTATCTTTGATATTTCCACTTGGCTGCTATATGAAGGGACAGCGTTGCTAGCCCAAGGGGTGGATTATTATTGTTTTTATGAAATTCACTATTGTAACTTAAACTTTGATCATCGACTCTCTTTAAAAGAGCAATTATTGTAACACTGTTTTGATGATCAATACATAAACTCTGTTGCTGTTCCATCTTTGATTCTAGAGTAATCACAACAGTGTGTCCCTAGAGACTAAGGGCCCGGCCCTGGTGGATCATTTGCTTCCTGTACCATTATTTTCCGATTCCAAGTCGTGTGTGGTTTGATTTCTTTTATCTGCTTTGTTCAGTAATCTGTTGTTCCTTATTATTTCATGTATTGGCTATGTTATATCTCGTTCCTATTTGAATAGTAAGATTATTCTCTATAATTGGAATGTTATGCTATTCAGTCTGAAGTCATATCACATTGTTGTTCCTTTACAGTTTGATATTATTATATAACCTTGTTGTTCCTTACAGATCACCATTACTATTCGTTTACAGAGTAATAGTGATGTGTATTTACAAATCGGTATCATTGTCTATTTACCTATGGTTCACCTCCGAGCATGATTGCTATTCCATAATGACCGCAATAATTGTTTCTTCATAACTGTGATTAATAATTGTTATGCCGAAACTCAGATTACTGTTTCCTTCAATATAGAAGTGTTGAGTGTAATATTCAATTGGGTTTGTTGTGCATTTACATTTGATTCAGGTTGCTATTCAATATTTCATAACTTACTTTAGTTTGCTATCCCATTTTCATTTGTTGTTCAAATCATTTATGCGGTAAAGAGTGTTGCTTAATTCCTGTAGATTGCAATTACTGCTTCATTCATTTCTGTAGGTTAAAGCTTTGTTGTTCAATATTGTTAAATAGATTAGTTACTAGTCCTTTTCCTGTTATTTTAATTATCGCTTTAAGTCATTGCTTTGGTTTGCACAAGACGATCTAAAACTATAGTGAATATTGACTATTGTTGTCCAGTGCCCAGGCTGGTGATCTTTTCCTTGATTGCTTTTCAATTACATCAGTTTACAAAGGGAAGAGTTATTATTACTGTACCCTTGATTGTTGAAGTGTTGTAGTTCCTTAAATGAATGATTTAGTTACAAGCATTTCCAGTTCCTGCCATTACATTTAGAGTTTGTTTCTAGCATTTAGTTACTTTTGTGAAAGCACTATACTACTAGCATTACTCTTGACAAATGACTGCCTCAAACTGAGTACACTCTTTGAGATAACAAATCATACCTGGATTAATAATTAATGTAGGGTAAATAGAGGTCAAAAAGACCCTTTTTACTACTTGACACATAGGAGGCTATGGGTAGTTTGCAGAGCGAAGATGGTGGGGTACTGTGGTTAGAAGAATACCTAACAGGTAAAGGAGAAGGTGGAGGGTGTTGCTACCAAGGCCGATTTCTAGCCAAGGAATTTGGATCAGTGTTGAAGTTGCACAAACGATCGGAGTGGGGAAACTTTATGTTGGAAGAAGGATTTCCAAAAGGGAAATCAAGACTTAGAGGGAGTCCAGAAGAGAACTTCCAGGTGGGAAGTAGAGAGTCTTAGCAGGAGTCGAACCGAGAACTTCTAGGCGGGAAGTAGAGAGACTCGGAGGAGTTGATAAAGAAGAGCATAGAGGTGGTCGTGAATGGGCTGAGAGATCAGGATAGGTTGGATGAAGCATCCAACTTTGTGGTCTGGAAGGCCAGGATCTTGTCCATTCTAGACACACATTGCATCAAGGGCTTTGCCTTGAGAACGATGGCTATCCCAGTTGACCCAGTAACAAATGATATGTACGAGGAGGAAATGGCTAAGGAAAAGTGCATCATCCTTTATAGGGTCAAGGATCATGTGGTACCACATATTGCTAAGAAGGAGGTGGTGAAGGAGATGTGGGACACTTTGAAGATATTGTACCATCATATTTTCTTGTAGAGGAAGATGCTCCTTGAGAATCAGCTAAGGGCAGACCAAATGCAGAAGGGAGAGAAGATAGATGTCTTCCTCAGTCGGTTGAAGGAGATCTGTGACCAGCTAACTTCCATAGGGGCCACACTGGATGAGGAATTAATGCTGAGGACCACACTTAATGTAGTCTCTAAGGATTAGGAGGTATTTTTCTAGAGCATACTGGCTAGGTCAAGTCTTCTGGATTGGGAAGAACTGTGGGCAAATATTTGTCAAGAAGAGATCAAACGGTTGACCAAGGCGGGGAGTAGTGGTAAAGGGGTCAAGATCAAGGAGGAAGAAGAGGATGCTGCTCTATCATCTATGGGAAAGCAGGAGAAGAGGAAGAAGAAGGAACTCTCCAAGGTCAAGTGCTTCCACTGTGGGGAACTATTTCATTTTGTGAACTAGTGTCTGAGGAAGAAGAGCAAGGGAGAGGCTTCTAACTTGAAGGCAATGCCAGAGAAGGCAGAGAAAGAAGTCGAGGAGGATGATGATTGTGCCATGAGTGCTCATGTACCTCTAGAGAAGAGGTGGGGAGACATCGAGCTATAGTCAAATGGAATATAGGCGATGAGGGGTAGGATCCTCAAGGTACCCAAACTCTTGGATTATACCTTGCTACGGGAGCCTAAAAGAGAGAGTAGCAGGACTGACAGATGTCAGTAGAGACGTATGCGAATGAAGCAACAAAGAGTGCTACAGTGCAAGAATCCCTGGGCAGTATGAGGCTAGCCAGTTGCAACAGTTCGAGAGGCACGAAGAGTGTTGCAACAATGTAGGATGGCACAAAGAGGTTTGTAACAGTGTGAGATGCAGGGAGTTGTTTCAGCAACGTAGAGGTTAGTAGAGGGAGCACTTGTTAGTGGCAGAGAGAGCTCCAACATCAGGAGTGTTTCTAGCCTAAAAGGGATGTCAGTAGTTGGGTGGATCAGTTACTTACTTCACAGTAACAGAGTTGCAATGTAGTAGCGGTTAGCAGTAGCACGAAGCAACATGATGAGATGGGGTTGCAGTGTAGATGCAGTGCTAGGAGGATGGACCAAAAACAACATGGATGCAAAGGGAGCTATCGTATGGATGAAGCAGTGGAAGTGGTAGGGCCATGGGTAGTAGTACAGGATGCAACAATGTAGAGGATGTTGGGTATGGAGGCCTATCATCAGCACAGGTACCATGTTGGATAATCAGAGTTATGCTCACTAAGGAGTATTATTAGAGCACAGTCCTCACTAAGAGGGAGTTTTTATTTGGGGTAGCATCGGATGTGATATAGACATGAAAATTGGTGGAGAGGCTAAAGCACATGAGATCTCCAAAACCCAAAAATGGTTTGGGTAGATTCTAACCAGTTTGGGAGATATTAAAATAATTAATATTTTTAATGGAGTTCCTAAGTCTAAACATAGGAAAAATAAAATATTAATGGGTATTAATATAAAACTGGGTTAGAAGTTTCCAAAAGTCATGGATCAAGCCAAATATAATCTTAGTCATTGATTAGAGATTTAATCTTGGCTGTTGAAGGACCAACAAGAAAAGTATAAGAAGAGGCCTGAGGGTCAGTTAGAGAACACACCAGAGTAATTAGTCATTCATTTTGATAGAGCGGGGTTGCTAAGCCAAGTTGAATTAGTGAGAAGAAATGAGGGGTAGTGAGTGTTACAGATCCATTTGGGCACATCAAATCCCAACATCTAGATCAATGTTTTAGGGCTCATCAAACCCTAATTTCAACTGCTTCATGCCCTAAACAAGTCACCCATTTGAATGCCTCCTTCCCAGACAGTTTCATGACTTGAAGACATCCAGAAATAGCCTCCGGAGGGATCAACGTAGGTAATCCCTTATAAAGGTGTGTTGCAGAGCAATTGAGTCCACTACTAGGGTGATATGCAGAGCACTTAGGCTTCCTTTCACCTGTGCTGGGCGAGAATGAGCAAAATTCACATAGGGTTTGGGGAATATTCTTATCTTTTAGAGTCATCTAGAAGGTTCCCTCACTTATCAACTCCTATGAGCTTGAAAATGGATGAGGAATGAGTTAAGGTGCATCCTATCTTCTCATCCCTTCCTCCATGGAACTAATTCTAAGTATGGAAGGCCATTCAATGCCACCATTTATGACAAAACCTTCTTCATCTTCCTATGAATTAACCACTCATCTAAGTGATCAGGGGATGCATTATGTTGAATTGTAAGGATGTAATGCTGTTATGAGATTTGGCTTTGAAGCAAGTATTGTAATGCTACAAGTTTGTCATGTTTTTGATGTGATGTGGATGGTATCCAAGCTAGAGGAATGGCTTTGAATCAGACACCAATGGTTGTATTTCCTTCTTCTATCTAATAAAGTGTTTGAACCTTTTTCCCATATGTTTGTATTGTTTCATAATGCTTATATGTGTGAATTGTATTTTATTCCTTTCACTTATAATCAATAGATCGTATACTTTGATCAATTCTTTGTTTTCTGTTGTGTTTACAGGGTACTTCACAAGTGTATCAAGTACAAGAAGCTGCAATAGGATCGATATAAGGGAGACGAGAGGAAAGCGGAACTACAAGTAGGTCTTCTTATCTTCTCATCTTATTTATTGCTTATAGGAAAAGTCTAAAACACTTTAAACTGTTGTTCTAGATACAACTACTTATCTAGGGAATGAGTATTTATCTGTAGATACTAAATTCTCCAAAACAAATTGGTGACTCCGCTGGGGATCAAACCCAGAATCTCTAGTTTCGCAGACGAGACATAGTGGAAGATCTTGCTCAATCACCTTTTGCTATGTTGACACTCGAGGTGTTACAAAATTGTCGCTTCGAGAAGCAGGCTTTACTATCAGAAATAGGCGAAGTAGATCCTACAGATTCTACTCTTGTGGTTTTTAACCATGCGGGATATACACCACAATTATCGGCACAATTAGCTTTCCTAATTCAAGTAAAAGCTCTCAATAATAATGTTCACTGAACTATTATTGATGAGGGGGCATCTACTTGCATTATGTCAATGAGCTGTTGGAAAACACTTGGTTTGCCGTCATTGTCATGATCACCAACCACGTTAAAAGCTTTTGATGGAAGAACATATACTCCTTGTGGGATTTTGAGTAACCTGCAAATCAAACTAGGGGGGAAAATAGTTACTGTTGAAGTTGAGGTAGTTGACGGACCCCTCGATTATAACATTTTACTGGGAAGGCCATGGGTATATGCTATGGCTACTGTGATTTCCATGTACTTTCGTACTATTGCATTCCCTCATAAGGGTGGAATCACAATCATCGATTAGCTAGCCTTCTTTGTCAATAGTTCACAAGCTACAAGAAGCATTCCATTGGTACATGGACCCCCGTTGTCACTTCAAAGTGTTCGAGTAGGTCTCTTTAAAGATCCTTCCCTAATGGGTACTTTTACGCTACCGTCATCGTCTGATTTGGAAGAAGTGGCAAGAGTAGAGACTTGCAATATGATTTCCTCCACCTCATCTAATTTAAGAAGGATTACCAACAAGTCTGAAGTTGATAGTAATATTGAGGTAATGCTGCTAAGCCCCATTAAATTAGCATAGCAATCAATTTTCGGACTTGTGCGTCAAACCCAAATCTGCATTCACCAATTGTATGGGTAGACCGTTCATCACAATATGGTACTTCTTCGGATCCTTTATTACTTATACATTCTACGGATGAAGGAATCATCCAATCAATGATGATAGGAGAAGAACCTTGGGAAGATTATCATCATCGTTCCCATCTTCTAGATGACATCTAAGATTATTCAAATGAACTAAACCACCCTTCAGTTGTTGATTTCCTTTTGAATTCAATTTTCATAGACACAGTAGAATCAGAGCGAAACTTGTCAAATATTGAAGAAACGATTTCTATTAATATTTCAACCAAGCCTAATATTGTAGATAACATTCATGTTGGCAAATCTTGTTCTCCATCAAACTTGATAATTACCATACTCTCTTTTGTGAATTTAGAGATATATTTGCATGGTCTTACGAGGAGATGCCAGGCATTGACTCTAGTATTGTTGAACATGAAATCAAAATGTACCTTGATGTCAAGCCAGTTTGATAATGGCTTTGACTTGTTCATCCAAAGAAAGTTGCTGCAATGAAAGTAGAAGTTGAAAAACTTTTGCAGGTTGGTTTCATTTACCTTGTACCTCTTACTGATTGGGTTTCCAACCTTATTCCTATCATGAAGAAACAAGGGATAATTCGAGTGTGTGTCGATTATAGGGATGTAAATCAGGCATGTCCAAAGGATAATTATCCTACTCCTTTTATTGACCAGATTATTGATGAATGTGTCGAATGTAAAATATTCTTATTTATGGATGGATTTTCCGGCTACAATCAAATCAATATTTGCCTACATGACCAATCGAAAACAACTTTTATTTGTCCATGGGGCACATTCACCTATAGGAAACTCCCATTTGGTTTGAAAAATGCAGGGGAAACATTTCAGAGGCCAATGAATTATGCCTTCCATGACATCAAGCACTTTGTTAATCCTCACCTTGATGATTTACTTACTCATTCACAAAAGCGAACTGATCACACGTAACATTTGAGAGCAATATTTTTATGGTGCTGACACTACAAGATACGACTCAATCTACTCAAATGTGTGTTTTGTGTTGGTTCTAGTCGATTGCTTGGATTTGTAGTGTCTAGAGAAGGGACTAGATTCGATCCATTAAAGGTTCAAGCAATTCTAGATTTGCCTCCATCTTCAAATATTTTACAGTTACAAAGACTCTAAGGGAAAGCAAACTTTCTGAGGAGGTTCATTCCTAATTACACCGAGATGGCTAAAGGTTTTACACGTCTTTTGAAAAAGGAGACACCCTTCCATTGGAATCATGTTGTGGAAGCTTCCTTTGATGTTCTTAAAGATACCTTGATTATAGCTTCATTAATGTATTCTCCAAATTACCAAAACGACTATTACCTATATCTCGTCACTGCATATATAACAATTGGCATGGTTTTAGTCCAAGAAGAAAATGGGATTGAACATCTGACTTATTACTTGATCCGTAATCTCAATGATACAAAAGGTAAGTACTCTTATGTTGAAAAACTAGCTTTGGCAACTATTCAAGTTGTTCAAAGATTTCGCCATTACATCTTGCTACAAAAAACAATGGTCATTTCAGATTGCAAACCTATGACATACATTTTGTCATGTCAATTGCTGGGGGGCAAATACTCAAAATGGATAGTTATTTAAGAAAAAATAGGAATTTGATTTGGAATTAATCACACCCATATCAAATAAATCTCTAGTTTTTGCAGAGTTACTTTGCAACCTTCGCTCGACCTCCATTGATTCAACATTTGAACCATCAATTTTGGATGTCTCTATTTCTCATATCATCATCTGACGCGTGGTATGGAGATATACTGATCTATCTTCAAACCCAAACTTTTTAGCTTGATACCTCTCACTCACAACAATGATGTATTTGTTACCAAGCCAAATATTATCTGATCATTGGCGACACTCTTTACTGTCGTGGTATCGATACAGTTTTACGAAGGTGCCTCACGCATGAAGAATCCGAGAAAGCATTAAATGATTGCCATTCAGGTGCCTGTGGTGGACACTTCTCTGGATATGCAACCAATCAGAGAATTCTCCACGCTAGTTATTTCTAGCCAGCTATATTCAAAGATTGTATTATTGCTGTCAGAAGCTGTCATGCTACCAGATATATGACCAAAAAACCAGATTACCACCTGCACCATTGCATCCAGTCATTGTTTTTGGCCCATTCACCAAGTGGGGCATTAAATTTAAGACATGTAATCCCACCTCAACTAGGGGGCATGGGTATATTATAGTCGTTGTTTACTATTTTACCAAATGGGTCGAGGTGATGCCAACATTGAACAACAGTGGTGAAACGACTGCTTTTTTTTTTTTAACCATGTAGTTGCTCGGTTTGGTGTACCACAAGCCATAGTTTCAAATCATGGGTTGCATTTTCGCAATCACATGATGGTTGAGTTGACTGCTAAGTTAGGATTGTCACATGATAGTTCTACCCCTTAGTACCCACAAATGTATGGACAAGTTGAGGTTGTTAGTGTCAGTGTCTTCACACTGCCATCAGTGATCAAAATTTACTCTTTTGCATTTCATAATAGGAATCCCATTCTGATGAGTTGCATTCCATTAGGTCATGGATCTACTGATGGTAGGGTTCATTTCAGTTTTTCCCTCATGATATATATTTGTTGACCTCCTTTCATACCTCTCAATCAATGATTCATGCTTATTTTCAGTTCATTTGATCAATGGCATAAGGTTTCAGTCTCATCAGGTCTTAGGGTTTTCACCATGGTCAAATTTAGTGATTGTTGCCAATAATGGTCAGCAAGGACATGAGGATGCCAATAAATATTAGCAAAGTCATAAGTTATCATGTCGAAAGCCTAATGTAGTTCTCACCACAAAACTTGTTTTGAAGTGAAAATAGAGCATTTTGTTTTTATTTATATTTATGATGTAAATTCATGTTTTCATATGTAATATTGGTTCCCATATTCTCCTAAGCATCTAATGATGTTTCCAAGAACCTTCCATTGCAAAACTCAAGTCATCTTGAGCACCAATCCGCCTGCAAAAGCAAAAGAGAACAAACCCTAATTTCCTCTCCCACTGAGCTAGGGTTGGATATGGGACTAGAGATATCTAAGCAGAGGAGGCATAAGGGATATCAGAAGGTATGAGTCCATTTCATATCATCGAACATCAGATCTCTATTATTTGTCAAGAAGCCATTTCAAGGAACAAGCCATTCACCACACATAAGGGACAATTTTTCTTCAAACTGTGTTTCTGAGAAAGAAAAGATGAATTTGGAAAATGTGAGAGAGGGTTTTGTACACAATAGGGCAAGGAAGAATAACCTTCTTCACTTTTTACACATGTGTCATGGTTTTAGAGAAATGTCAAAAATACAGTTGCCTTAGGAGAGTTAATGCACCTCTGGAGTGACCTTGGGAAAATCAAGATTTTGCCTAGCCTAGTTGGCCAAATGACTTTCTTGATGAGTCAAATGATACCTAGACACAAATATCTTTCCAATGCGCTATCATGATCTCAATTTGAAGTTGAGGAAGACCTTCAAAAGTTGACTGCAACAGCACTCTGCATTTAGGCAGCCTCATTCTGCACATTTTTACCAGTCCTGGGAGATTGGACTTTTGATAGGGCAAATGAACTCAAAATTGGAAATTTCAAGCTGTTATGGAAATTAGACTTGATACAATTTCCAATGAGCTATAACTTGCCCAATTTGGACACGGTGAAGGCCTACAAAAGTGGTCTACAAAAAGGCGCTGCGCATAGAAGAGGCGCTGCGCACCTGGGAATTTCGGGCAGTGGAAAAATACATTGGCGTTGTGCATAGAAGAGGCACTCCGCACCTGTGTGAGGGCTATGCACACCTGGAAGCCAAGCTCTAAATCATTCCAAATCACCCCAATTTTCCTAAAATCTTTCAAATTACCTCTTTGCAAGTAAGTAACTCAATCTTTCTTGTTGAAAAGGGTTTTGCATCAAGTTTCGGTGACTTTTTCCCTCATAAAGTTAAAACCCTAGTGTTTACCCAAACTATCTCATAAAAATTGACAAGCTCATTCTCTAATTTATTTCCTATATTATCCATTTCCTAATTGTTCCCTAAAACCCCATTCCTTCATACATTTTCCCCAAATCCTATTCTTTTATGCCGTCTCCCCAAAACCCTACATATATCTCTAAACCCTACACTATCCAAAACCCTACTCACCCCCTAAATCCCATTTACACTCCCATTCACTCTCACCTAATCATCCTAAAATCTCTTCATACTCATCTTTCACCCATCCACCCTATCTCATCATTCACCACAAGTGTTCACAAGCAATGAAAAAGGCCAATTGACTAGGCAGCGAAGAGGCAAGGCTAGAAGACAAAAGGCAAAGGAAATTAAGAATCCTAGGGAGATTTGTCTTGAGTGGGTTAACATACACCTGGAGAATTTGATTGAGAGGGTTAACAAAGACAAAAAGATGCTTCGCCACATGGCCTATCACTACATGACTTGGAAAAAAATCTACAACATAAGAATGAGGAAGCTTAAGGCTAAGTTGAGGAAGGCCTTAATGGCTAATGAGGAGCAAGAAAAATTGGGAATCCTAGCTGATGCCTCATTAGCTCATCAAAGTAGTGGATGAGGGTTCCTTGTGCCAATTTTGTGCAAGTTTTGACAAATTTTGGTCATTTTCAAATTTTGAAATTTTGCAACACAGGAATTTGGCATAGTTGATTTTGATTGAGGCCCTTTTTGGAGGAATGACTTGCATATTCAGATTCAACATGATGAGTACATCAATTTCTGAAATTTTTAGCAAATTTGGAGCAAATTTTGGTCACCTAAAGGTCAAAAAACCATAAAACAATGACCTTTCTGCCACTTTTTGGACACACAGGAAGCAGTCTTGGGAGATTTCACTTTTGAGGGGACAAATGACCTCCACATGAAAAAATGCAAGATGTTCCGGAAACTAGATAGGAATACCTTTACAACGAGATATCTTGGGCTCAATTTGGCTAAGGGGAAGTCCTCCAAAACTAGGTTTAAAATGGCACTGCACATAGGACAGTGGCGCTGCGTGTAGGATGAATTTTGCCAGTTTTGCCAAAAAATCCAGTTTTCGCCTAGTTATTCCACAAATTGACTTTTTCTCTCATCATGGGTGAATTTATGATTGTAAATGATGCTATGCTATGTAAATGTAATTGCAAAATGACTTTAGAGGGTAGATTCATCATTTTGAGGTGGTTGAGGGGTAAATGAATCAGTTTCCATGGTTATAGAGGCAAGCTGTTCCATTGCCTATATTCTTGTTCCTAGTTTAGAAATGGTTGAAACCACCCCTCTTCTCATGGATTTTACCCTTGATGGCTAGCATAAGTGGTTTGATGTCTATATTATGTATTTTTTTAGTCATTAGGTTAAGGTTGGACACTTTTGCAAGCTCTGAGCTACATTGCACATCTCTACAGCAGTTTGGCAAGGAAATAAACCAGGATTTGCAGCAGTTTTTTGTGGTATTCTTGTGGTAATGTGTTTTTGCATAATTATTCCTTCTGTTATCAATTTTTTCTCATGTGTTATGTGCGCAAAAATCTAATTCATTCTTCTTGCTAAATGAAATCACGATAAATAGGTAGAATACATTGGTTTCAATGCTCTACCTTGGGAATCCATTTAGTTTTTGATGTTTTCTACAGTTTGAAGAGGACTCATGATATTTGCATGTCCTCCTCAGCTCCTCACCTATCTTAAATCTACCATCTCACTCAAATTCAAGTGTTATAACACCTATCTACCTTGCCCCATAGAACACCATGCTTTCATGACTTCATTTCCTGGACCTAAAACTGCTTGCTCCATTAGATCCAGCAACAAAACCATCTAAATCAATCAAAAAACCCTAGAGCTACTATACCTAGTCTAAAATTCATATTTGCAGTCATCTTGATTTAGATTAATAAGGAGAGAGCCCTCTCCCGACCTAGTAAGGCTAGCTACCGGGTTAAGCGAGGTTTGTGGTTACCCTAGGATTGCCTTCCTTCAGCCTGAGGTCAACCTAGGATCTAACATAGTGGCAAGTATGTTAGTTTCAGTGTCTTCACACTACCATCAGTGATCAAAATTTACTCTTTTTCATTTCATAATAGGAGTCCCATTCCTCATGAGTTACATTCCATTAGGTCATGGATCTAATGATGGTAGGGTTCATTTCAGTTTTTCCCTCAGGATATATATCTGCTGACCTCCTTTCATACCTTTCAGTCAATGATTCATGCTTATTTTCAGTTCATTTCATCAATGGCATAAGGTTTCAGTCTCATTAGGTCCTAGGGTTTTCACCATGGTCAAATTCAGTGATTGTTGCTAATAATGGTCAGTAAGGACATGAGGATGCCAATAATTATCAACAAAGTCATAAGTTATTATGTCGAAATCCTAATGTAGTTCTCACCTCAAAACTTTTTTTGAGGTGAAAAAAAGCATTTTGTTTTTATGTCTATTTATGATGTAATTTCATGTTTTCATATGTAATATTGGTACCCAGCTTCTCCTAAGCATCTAATGATGTTGCCAAGCACCTGCCACTACAAAAATCAAGTCATCTTGAGCACCAATCCACCTGCAAAAGAAAAAGAGAACAAACCCTAATTTCCTCTCCCACTGAGCTAGGGTTGGCTATGGGATCAAAGATATATGAGTGGAGGAGGCATAAAGTATATTATAAGGTATGAGGCCATTTCATATCATTGAACATCAGATCTCTATAATTTGTCAAGAAGTCACTTCAAGGAACAAGCCATTCACCACACATAAGGGACAATTTTTCTTCAAACTGTGTTTTTGAGCAAGAAAAGATGAATTTGGAAAAAGTGAGAGCGGTTTTTGTCCACAATAGGCCAAGGAAGAAAAACCTTCTTCACTTTCTACACAGGTGGCATGGTTTTAGAGAAATTTCAAAAATACATTTGCCTCAAGAGAGTTAATGCACCTATGGAGTGACCTTGGGAAAATCAATATTTCTCCTAGCCTGGTTAACCAAATAACTTACTAGATGAGTCAAATGATAACTAGACATAAAGTGATTTCCAATGAGCTATCATGAGCTCAATTTGGAGTTAAGTAAGACCTTCAAAAGTTGATTGCAACAACACTCTGCATTTAGGTAGCCTCATTCTACACATTCTGACTAGTCTTGAGAGATTGGACTTTTGACAAGGCAACTGAACTCCAAATTGGAAAATTCAAGATGTTATGGAAAATAGACTCAATAGTATTTCTAACGAGCTATAATACACCCAATTTGGACACCGAGAAGGCCTCCAAAAGTGGTCTACAAAAAGGCATTGCGCACATGGAAGCAGACGCCGCGCATAGAAGAGGCGCTCCACACCTGGCAGCCAAGCTCTAAATCGTTCCAAATCGCCCCAATTTGCCTCAAATATTCCAAATTACATATTTTAAAGTAAGTAACTCAATATTTCTTGTTGAAAAGGGTTTTTCATCAAGTTTTGGTGACTTTTCCCTCATAAAGTTAAAACCCTAGTGTTCACCCAAATTGTCTCATAAAAATTGACAAGCTCACTCTCATTTATTTCCTATCTTATCCATTTCCTAATTTTTCCCTAAAACCCCATCCCTTCGTACATTTTACCCAAATCCCATTCCTTTATACCGTCTGTTATAGACATTTTTGGGCACTTCAACCCCAATCACAAATTTCCATAAACTAAGGGCTCTTAAGTCCCTAAAAGGGTTGCTTCACTGCCTAAAGGAATAAGGTTAACTGATTACATCATCTCCCAGAAGTTCTCCATTGAAAAATGCTCATAAATGGTCAAAACTGGACCATACTGAAAGCTCCATGCAGGGGGTGCGATGCATATCACCTTCCCAATGTACAGGGTGCAATGCATACTGTTTTGCTCCTCTATAGGGTGCGATGGTCAGGAATGGACAAATGGCAGGGACCAAAATGCGAGGTGGAAGATCATGGAATCTTCTAGAAGCTTCCCCTCTAACACTTGCCACTCCATTTTCGACCAGGAATGAGTAAGAGATCTTCATTCTCCAAGTGGAAGTAGGAACTATCAGAGAAATGACACTAATCAAGATCCCAAAAGATGACTCATCTCCCTATAATCATCTATATATGGATCCCTCATCACAGAGATCCAGACGCTGGAATTTTGTAACTTATAGAGAAGTGATGTTGGTATTCTAGTGTACATTCACAGTGTTGGGTGATTTTGATTTGCTTGAGGTGAAGAAGGGCTTCTTAGCTAGAGGATGATGTTGGGTCAGAGCTACTCATGGTTGTAATCCTCTTGCTACTTTTTATCTGAATAATGCTATTCTTTTTTCCTTCCATATTCTTGTGTACTTGTTTATATATGCATGGATATGGTTAATGTACATCTGATCCTGCATTATTTATGAATTTAGATCCTTGTTTCTTGCATAGTAGTATGTTGTTGTGATTCTACAGGTCCTTTTGAAGTTGAGCAAACAAAAAGTGAACAACAAAACTCTATCAAGAATGAGAGGGAATCGAGCGCAAGACTCAGGTTGGCCCTCTTGGTTCTCCTCTCATCTATTTTCATAAAAGGAATCAATAGTAGACTTTGATTGTTTGTTTCTAAGATAGCCACCCATCTTAGTGGAAATAGCAGCATTTGTGTGGACACTATTCCCGTATAACACACTTCAAAAAGGAATGTAGATCTAAATCTCTTTAGAAAGGAAAGGGATCTATTTATTCTCCTTCTATAGAGGCGAAAACCACCTCAGATGAAGGTGGGGATGTGCACTTGGCTTCTTCTTCAAGTGCACATGTAGATCATGAGGCATGGTTGATCAACTCTGGTGCATCCTTTCAGTTCACTCTGCATAAGGAATGGTTCTACAAGTATGAGAAATATTATGGTGGTGATTTCTTCTTAGGGGATGACATGAAGGCTAGAATTGTTAAATGTGAAAAATTCAAGCTGGAGTTGCAAGGTGGAAGGATTAGAACACTTCCAAGTGTTCTTCATATTCCTACATTAGCTAGAAACCTTATTTTTGTAAGCAAGATGGATGATGTAGGTGTAAAAACATTGTTCAAGAAATATACTTGCAAGATGGTTCGAGGAGCATTGGTATTCATGGAGGGAGTTCAGATTGGAATTTGTATAAGATTCTAGGTAGAATTGTTATTGATGGGTGCAACAGTTCTATGGTTCCTAAAAGTGGAGTAGAAAATCTAGTGATTTGTGCCAAAAACACCATGCTATGGCATCAAATACTTGGACATACTGGAGAGAAGGGCCTTCGAATACTTCGTGGTACTAGTATGGTAGAAGGTATATATAATTTCTCTCTGGATTTTGATTTCTGTGAACATTGTGTATATGGGAAACATAATCGAGAGAGTTTTCCCTTTGGAGCTAAGAGGGAAAAAGGGATTAGAACTTGTGCATAGTGATGTGTTTGGGCATGTGTCGGTTCCATAATTGTGTAAGTTTGTGTACTATGTATCATTTATATATGACTTCTTGAGGAATACATGGATATATTTCCTCAAGAATAAACCTAATGTCTTTGAAAAGTTTAAAGAATTTAAGGCTCTGGTGGAAAACTAGACAAAGAAGAAGATAAATGTGTTGAGGACACATAATCGTGGAGAGTTCTAGAAGAAGGAATTTGAAGAGTTTTGTAAGAAGTGTGGTATAGCATGGTAGAATACTACTCCATACACACCTTAGCAAAATAGAGTTTTAGAAAGAATGAACAAGACATTGATGGAAAAGGCAAGGATCATGCTGAGTGGTGTCGCGTTAGGATAGGAATTCTAGGCAGAGGTAGTGGAAATTGCTTGTTACTTGGTTACTAGATCACCTTTGTTAGCACCTAAAACTGCCTTAGGCTGAAAGAAGGTGAAATTCAGGGTAACCACAACCACGCTTAGTCTGGTAGCTAGCCCTACCAAAATAGATAAATGAAAAGGCCTGAGATGACTTACAGTGAAATATTTATCTTAGGCTAGGAAGTGAATATGGATACAGGAAGTGATTTTTATGAATCACTGTGTTTCTGGGATGGTATGGAACCAATGGACCTCAATGAACAGAGAATTTAATACAAAGGCACAGATTACTTTGTGAGGCAAGACAGGCGAAGAGTCTAGCAATTTAGTTTGAAACAATGCGGAATGGAGAGATTTCTTAGGAGAGTGAAAAGGGCATAAGTACATGAATCCTTTTCAACAGAAGAAAGAACACTGTACATGAAATTTTCCCACAAGTAGAGCAATAAAATTGAATTCTACCTAATCTCATTCGAAAAATTTCACCAGAAATGAATATGAAATGAAACTATGAAACATAACAAAATACATATGAAACATAAGAGACACATTTGCTACACTCACAACCACATGAATTTCATGAAACAGAGCCGCTGCCTTTCATTAATTCTCTGTAAGAATATACAGTGCAGAAACAAAGTTTCTTTCCCACAGTCTCCCAGAAGTTACAAGCCAACCAACCAAATTGCTTTGCAAATGGTTTGCATACAATATATAGAATGTGCTAGGAAGAGATAGAACGTCCAAGGGTCACAAAATGAAGGTGAAAAGCCAAACATCAGCTACAGGTGTAGTGTCATAAACATGAAAAATGGCTTGGGTGACCCTTTGCCTTCCTTTGCCACTTGTATAACTGACCATATGGAGTGAAAATATTTATAAAACCGCCGCGCTCCTCCTCCTGTGCGTCGCGCTTTTTTCCAGGTGACTTTTGGAAGCTTTCTCGGTGTCCAAATTGAGCGCAGGATAGCTCGTTAGAAAGCCTATCCTGTCGAATTTCCAACCCCATCATAATTTTTTGATTTGGAGTTCATTTTCCTTGTCAAAAATCACATCTACCAAGACTGGTCGAACTGTGCCAAATGAGGCTGCCTCAAGGCAGAGTGTTGTTGCGGTCAACTTTTGAATGCCTTCCTCAACTCCAAATTGATCTCATGATAGCTAAGTGGAAAGGTATGTGAGTTGAATTTCCAACCCAACTAGAATTTTTCGATTTGGAGTTCATTTGCCTTGTCAATAATCAAATATCCCAAGACTGTTCGAACTGTGCCAAATGAGGATGCCTAAAGGCAGAGTGCTGTTACAGTCAACTTTTGAATGCCTTCCTCAACTCCAAATTGAGCTCATGATAGCTCATTGGAAATCTAATTATCTCTAGTTATCATTTTGATCATAAATCAAGTCATTTGGACAACCAAGCTAGGAGAAAACTTGATTTTCCCGAGGTCGCTCCAGAGGTGCATCAATTCTCCCAAGGCAATTGTATTTTTGACATTTCTTCAGAACCATAACACCTGTGTAAAAAGTGAAGGAGGTTTTTCTTCCTTGGTTAGTTATGGACAAAAACCCTCTAATTTTTCCCAAATTCATCTTTGATCGCTCAGAAACATCATTTGAGTGAAACATATCTCGATGTGTGGGACAAGGGATTTGCTGAAATGAAGCGAAATGAAGGGGATAGGGAGCTTCTAAATTCTTGAGGAAATTTTGGGAAGTATGGAGGGATGTTAGGAAGTAGGGGAAAGTTGAATCTCAAAAATTGAGTGAGGGGAAGGTGTCCAAAAAGGCAAAACACAGGCCCAACCATAGAAAATTTCCAAGTTGTAGCAAGAAACTAGGGTTTGTGCGAAAATGAGGGATTTGGGGGATCTCAGTGATGGGACGTGTTTGATAAGGTATATTATGGATAGGGGAAGGTGTATGAACATCAGGATACAAGTTTTTTCGATGATTTGACCATCCAAGAGAAATTAGCTTCAAAACCCTAGGAGAGGGAAATGAACCTTGCCTAGGCGCAACTGAAGCATGAACAAGGTGTGGAATGACCCAATGGAACTTGACATGATGATGACAACCCTTTGAATGATCGTAGAATCAACTGAATAGTGACATGGACCGATATTTGGACAACTTTGAAAGGAGTGGAAGCAAACCCTAGACCTAATGCCTAGTGCCCAAATTTTACTTGAAGACTCACTGAAATGATAAAATTTGACCTTGACACCTTAAAATCACTTGTGTAAGAGCATGTTTGATCACTGGAGGAATGCTGCAAATACTGACACTGACATTGGCTCCAATGGGGGATGGTAGCTCCTTGGAGGTGCCAAGAACAACAGATCTCTGGAAGAGCTAGACAGTGCCTTTTGTCCATTGGGCTATGGAGTCCATTATTCCGACAAACCAACATGACTCAATTTATTGACTGAAACTTGACTCAATGCACACTGACATGACTAAAAAACTTGACTCAAAACACTAAGAACTGAACTTAAAACTTAAAGCTTGGTGGTAGTGCATGACCACCTTATTTCTTACAAGACTATATATCATCAAACTATATCAAATTGCTAATGTAACCAAGCAAGAAGATGGCTTCTTGACTAATTCTTCTGATCAGATCTTCTGGTCAACAATTGATATTGGTAACTGGGCATCCAGAAACATAATTGGCCATGATCTCCTTCATCACTGAGTACTGCAATAATGACCTTCACTGTTGTTTGCAACAAATCTGCCATTGGATCATGAAAAACATGAAGATTTGCTATTGCTACCTCCTGCTGAGAAAACAAGATGTCTTTTTATTTTGATTCTGATTTTCCTTCATAATGTACTTCAGAAAAAGTATGGTCCTGGTCCCCAAAAAATTCTGAACAAATAGATGAGCAACTCTCTTCTTGGAAAAACATTTCAACACATGAAACATATGAAGAAGAATCTAAATGGAAATCCTGAATGTTTTGATCTTCTGTTTTGTGAAGGTACTGTAGGTCATCTTCTTATGATATGACAACCAAATTTTCATGTTCCTTATTACATTCATTGATCATAAGAAAAGAAACTTCAAATGATTCTTGAAACCTAACACAATCATTTATGTCATCTACCATAAATTCACTCAGATCTTTTTCACTTACTTGAACAAAAATCTCATCTTGTTGTTCAAGAGCTGACTGGATTACCTCTTCATGAAGGCTTTGTTCTGATGACATGAGAACATTTGGACCCAAAACTTTGTCTTCTTCTATGGACACATCTAAACCGACCCTTTTTCTTTCATCACTTTCAGTCATATGGACATCCTCACCCTGATGATCTATAAAGATGTTCACCGGACTGTCATCCTTTTCAAAAGAGGAAGAAGTTTCACCAACACTTTCTTGACCATGTGTGCACTGTAAATCTACTTTAGCTTGAGCTGGAACATGACCGTGCAAGAGTTGATCTATCTCGTCTTCAGACAAAGGAGATAATACCTTTTGTTTCCTTTTGCTCAAACAGTGATTGTCTTCAATATTTTCAAGCGAAGGAGTATATAAATTTTCCTCATACTGCTGATCCATTTCATGTAATTCATGTTGACTGTCAAGATGCAAAATTCCTTCATTTTCCACCATACAAAGATCTTGATTATGCTGCAAAGTTTCCTGAGCATCTTGATGGGACTCCTGTAGTTTCTCTTCATGTTGCTGAAATGGATTCTCGTACAAGGCTTCCATGATCTCATCATCGATAAAATTATCATCCTCATAGTATTTTTCAAGGCTCTCAATAAAACCATAAGCATGCTTGCAACAATCATGAACTAGATTCAATGATGGATAAGAGTCTTTATATCTTTCAATGAATAGGGCATGAAAATCCTTTAGACAGTAAATACAAGAAGCAGGCAAATTTTCATACCAAGATTGGGCTTCACCTTCAAGAGTGGCCATGAATATCTTCATTAAGCAATCTTCAGGAAAATCAACCTTCAACTTGCGAATATGCATGTGAAATCGAACTAGATGTAAAGTAGCGTCCTTCTTACCATCATCTTTAAACATAGGCAGACTCTTTGACCAATCTACCTTTGGAATTTTATTTGGAAAGCCCAGAATGTGATCTCGGCTCATGGGAACGTATCTTCTTGCAATCGATCCATCTTTAAAAAATCTCAAAGCTACTGATCCCTCCATAGTGGAGTCACCTTGAAGCATCGATTGCTGGTTTCTTCAGTGAATGGAGTCTCCAGGTGAATGATTTCAACCGTCTTCTTATGTCTGATTGTTGTTCACCATCAACCATCAGAGCTGAACTTGAGATATGTCCTGGGACAAGACAATCTTCAAGAAAACCATTTTCTTCCCCAGTTGAGTCGCCACTATGTTAACACCTAAATCCGCCTCAGGCTGAAAGAAGGCAAAATTTAGGGTAACCACAAACCACGCTCAGTCTGGTAGCTAGCCCTACCAGAACAAGAGAGGACTCTCTCTGAGTCACACTCAGTGAATAGATAAATGAAAAGGACTGAGATGACTTTCAAACGAACTATTTATCTTAGGCTAGTAAGTGGAAATGAAAATAAGGAGTGATTTTTATGAATGACTGTGTTTCTGGGATGTTATGGGACCACTGGACCTCAATGAACAGAGAACTTAACATAAAGGCACAGATTATTTCGTGAGGCAAGGTAGGCGGAAAGCATAGCAATTTTAATTTTAAGATGTGGCAGAATGGAGAGATTGATTAAAAAGGTGAAAAGGGCATGGAAAACATGAATCCTTTTCAACAGAAGAATGAACACTGTACATGAAATTTTCCCACAGGTAGAGCAATAAAATTGAATTCTACCTAATCTCATTCGAAAAATTTCACTAGAAATGAATATGAAATGAAACTATGAAACATAACAAAATACATATGAAACATAAGAGACACATTTGCTACACTCACAACCACATGAATCTTATGAAACAGAGCCGCTGCCTTTCATTAATTCTCTGTAAGAATATACAGTGCAGAAACAAAGTTTCTTTCCCACAGTCTCCCAGAAGTTACAAGCCAACCAACCAAATTGCTTTGCAAATGGTTTGCATACAATATATAGAATGTGCTATGAAGAGATAGAACGTCCAAGGGTCACAAAATGAAGGTGGAGATCCAAACATCAGTTACAGGTGTAGTGTCACAAACATGAAAAATGGCTTGTGTGACCCTTTGCCTTCCTTTGCCACTTGTATAACTGACCATATGGAGTGAAAATATTTATAAAACCGCCGCGCTCCTCCTCCTGTGCATCGCGCTCTTTTCCAGGTGACTTTTGGAGGCCTTCCCGGTGTCCAAATTGAGCGTAGGACAGCTCATTGGAAATCCTGTCCTGTCCACTTTCCAACCCCATCATAATTTTTTGATTTGGAGTTCATTTGCCTTGTCAAAAATCACATCTCCCAAGACTGGTCGAACTGTGCCAAATGAGGCTGCCTCAAGGTAGAGTGCTGTTGCGGTCAACTTTTGAATGCCTTCCTCAACTCCAAATTGAGCTCATGATAGCTAGTTGGAAAGGTCTATGAGTCTACTTTCCAACCCAACTGGAATTTTCGATTTGGAGTTCATTTTCCCTATCAAAAATCAAATCTCCCAAGACTAGTCGAACTGTGCCAAATGAGGCTGCCTAAAGGCAGAGTGCTGTTACAGTCAACGTTTGAATGCCTTCCTCAACTCCAAATTGAGCTCATGATAGCTCATTGGAAAGCTACTTGTCTCTAGTTATCATTTGGATTATCAAGCAAGTCATCTAGGAGAAAACTTGATTTTCCCGAGGTCGCTCCAGAGGTGCATCAATTCTCCCAAGGCAATTGTATTTTTGACATTTCTTCAGAACCATAACACCTGTGTAAAAAGTGAAGGAGTGTTTTCTTCCTTGGTTTGTTATGGACAAAAACACTCTCAGTTTTCCCAAATTCATCTTTTATTGCTTAGAAACATCATTTGAGTGAAACATATCTCGATGTGTGGGACAAGGGATTTGTCGAAATGAAGCGAAATGAAGGGGATAGGGAGCTTCTAAATTCTTGAGGAAATTTTGGGAAGTATGGAGGGATGTTAGGAAGTAGGGGAAAGTTGAATCTCAGAAATTGAGTGAGGGGAAGGGGTCCAAAAAGGCAAAACATAGGCCCAACCATAGAAAATTGCCAAGTTTTAGCAAGAAACTAGGGTTTGTGCGAAAATGAGGGATTTGGGGGATCTCAGTGATGGGAAGTGTTTGATAAGGTATATTTTGGATAGGGGAAGGTGTATGAACGTCAGGATACAAGTTTTTCCGATTATTTGACCATCCAAGAGAAATTAGCTTCAAAACCCTAGGAGAGGGAAATGAACCTTGCCTAGGCGCAACTGAAGCATGAATAAGGTGTGGAATGACCCAATGGAACTTGACATGATGATGACAACGCTCTGAATGATGGTAGACTCAGCTGAATAGTGACATGGACCGATATTTGGACAACTTTGAAAGGAGTGGAAGCAAACCCTAGACCTAATGCCCAGTGACCAAATTTTACTTGAAGACTCACTGAAATGATAAAATTTGACCTTGAAACCTTAAAATCACTTGTGTAAGAGCATGTTTGATCACTGGAGGAAGGTTGCAAATACTGACACTAACACTAGGGACCCAATACCTGGGTTCAACACTTCAGACGCAATACCAAGGACCAAAACCATAGGTCTAAATACTACGGACCCAAAAATAATCTTTCCCACATGTACGCGCTTTTCCATGCATGAAAGTACATACATACGCATACGCGACTTTTGATTAGCAATCCCGCGTGTATACGCATCTTTGTATATAGAGAACCTGTGTGTATACCCTACTTGGTATATAGCGAACCTGCGTATATACGCGACTTGGTACATAGTGAACCTACGTATAACCTGCTTATGTACACGACTTGGTATATAGTGAACCTGCGTATATACTCATCTTTCTTCATTCTTTGTAGTCTGATCATAAATTCTTTGCTACTGACCTGCTGCACTATGCTCTTCAATCTATGTGAGTTGCCATCAAGGACAACACTTGTCTCATAATGCCAACAATCTCCCCCTTTGGACTTGATGGCAAAGCTAACTTGTCATACTGAGATCTGTCATCTGATTCCTTTGAGCTGTCCTACACCCCATGTATTCAGTCACATCTAATATCTCTTCTGTAGATTCATATGTAAGAGAGTTCTTCTATGAGTGGGTTTCCATCAAGTACAACACATGCATCATAATGCCAACAGAATTGGCTAGCCTAATCAAACCAATGAAATGCCTTTATGTCCTCAGGTTATGATTGAGCCTTTTGAAAAATGGGTCATTGCTTTCGTAGGACCAATAAATCCTGCATCATGAAATAGAAAGAATATTTTGGTTTGTACAGATTTTCTTACAAAATGGGTAGAAGCTAAAGCTGTTTATTTAGCTACTAAAAGAGTTGTTGTTGATTTTCTTTTTATTGAAATCTTTACTAGGTTTGGTGTGCCTAGAGAAATTGTTTCTGACAATGGACCGCAGTTTATTTCTAATCTGGTACAGGGTGTGATGGAGCAATACAAAATATAGCATAGAAAATCTACACCGTATCATCCACTAGAAAATGGTCAGGTGGAGTCCATGAATAAGGTAATTGAGTCCATCCTCACAAAGACAGTAAACATGCACATAAAGGATTGGGCTAGCAAATTACTGGAAGCATTATGGGCTTACCGAACCACTTGGAGAAACAAAATAGGACACACACCATATGAGCTAGTGTATGGGAAACAAGTCCTCTTGCTGATAGAATTCCAGATCAAAACTTTTAGGACTGTAGTCCAATTGGGATTAGATCTCTCTAAAGCACAACAACAACACCTTCTACAATCAAATGAGTTAGATGAAATTTGAAGGGATGTTGTTCAATAGAACATCTTGGTTCAACAAGAACGCAAGAAGTGGCATGGAAAGTCCATTCAGAAGAAGCAGTTCCAACCAGGTGATTGGTTACTCCTTTACAAGATTCAAACATTTTAAAGGAAAATTCCATACATGCTGGATGGGCATAGACTGAAGGTATATTTTCAGCCCCTTACTAAAGGAGATTTTATGCAGCAAATCCAACAACCATTTGAAAAGGAGTTGGTAGGTGGTAACACCAACCTATTGAAGAATTGATTCCTTCTTGTCCTTATTAAGAAAAAAATATCAAAGAAAATAAAAAGAAAATATGACAAAAATAAAAAGTATAAAAAGAAAAAAATTCATGTAATTATGAAAATCAGACATGATTGCAGAAGGATCGACCTGAAAAGTAACATGCTGGCAGGAAGATCAAAATTCTAATAAAAAGGGAATGTTGATTTTTAGATATGTTGGTTGCCACCAAGAAGAAGCAGGTTCACGAAACTGAGCACTTACCCAAGTTTGGGATAACTAGCATGGACATTTTCATCCAAGTAAATGCTTACTTTCCATTGCAATTATTTTTCCTGCACCAGTGCAGCCATATTTCAAGTTAAAAATATTGTCCATCTTCAGCTCCCCATTTCGAAATTTCCCACTAAGTTTCTTTTCTAAATTTCCCGATGAATTACCTTCCTCTTCTTCCAAGAAACTACCCTTACCCGATTTCGTAAAATCCCTCTTTTCCCTTGAAAGCAACTTACACAGTCCTGAACTGGTTTATCAAGGGTTTATGGGCCTGTATTTTTCTTCACATGTGTTGGTATGTTCTATCATCCCATGTTTTAATTAATACTTTGTTTCATTAATTACTATTATAGGAACAAATATTTAAAGTGCAAGATGTGTAAGGTTTGAAATCTAATCTTTTTTAATAAATGATGAAATATGTCTGATTGAATTATGATGTTGACTGTGGAAGGGTACTACTGTCCAATAACCTACACTCACCCTCTTTGCAATAATTCCACATTGCCTGACCACCATTAACTTACCCATAATCTGATCATTGTAGCCGTTGCATCACCACCGCCTATATTGCCACTGCATCCAATTATTACGATTCACCTGTGACGAGTTGACACGAATATACACCCGATATCGGGGGGATGTTCCATCACAGCTTGGTGAGTGGATCTGAAAAGATGGAGGGTGAGGAACCTCCAGCATAAAACTCTCGGCGAATTTTGGAGTCACTCATAAATTCCCCGAGGGTGTGTTAAGTGAAGTGGAGGAGGTTCGAAATTGCACCTGTGAGGAGTGAACCATTTTTGCTACAAGAAATTGAACAAGCTGATGAGTACAAGAACAGTCTTGCACTATTGCAAGAATCTAGATTCCTACCATTCCTACAAAAGTTTGACGGGTTCGATATGGCTGTAGTGTTAGAGTTTGTAGGGACGTTCAAAGAAGGCCGAGTCAGGGTTGGGTCCTTAAAGTTCAAAATTACAGAAGAGTTTATTGCACAAGCCACATGCCTACCACTCATAGGGGAGCAATGTTTTAAAAAGGAACAACTTGCAAAGAAGCATTGGCACTAGTTCATGGTTGATAAGAAAATTAAAGTCGATTGGAGAAAGGGACTTCCACAGACCGCCATGGTCGGGAAGTGGTGAGATTTATTGTTATATTACAGAAGTTTGTCATAGGGGAAAGATGTTATACATTGGTGTTCATATACCACCTTCGATTACTGTTGTATTTTGAGGTAGGAAAATTGATTAATTTTCGTCACTTCTTTCTCAAAAGCCTTGAAAAGATGGTGAAAAACGTGCAGAGTGGAAGTGCAAGCTAGGGTTCAAATAAACTCTGCCATTATGGACCCATTACGATGTTGGTCAAGAAGAAGTTGGAAAAAAAGGGAATAATGTGGAGGGCATTTCTGAAAGAATTCCGAGCAAGGGGTGTAGAAGAGTTTGCTCGCACCAGTATAGGTAAGAAGAGAAAGACAGGGACATTGTCTCCTACCAAGTAGCAATGTAAGAGTTTTCCAGTGAAAGCAGAGAAGAGGGTCGTTGAGAACACTCCACCTGCAGTAAAGAAGAGGAAGACCAGAGCCTCGATGAGGAGGAAAACTGTCTCCCAAGGGACGAACCAGTCGAGCTCTCCAATTGTAATCAATGAAATACCCCAAAGTTTCCCCACAGTTCATAATCTCTCAGTTTTTGCAGATGTAGTGGCACACACTGTGGAGGACGAGGAGAATGCATAAGATGACGTCCTGTTGTCAACATTTGTCAGTAGGCTAAGGAGTAGAAAAACAACGTCAACACTAAATACTGGCGAAGTCCAAGCAAAGGAGGACGAAGAGGAACAACATGAAGAACCTCTTTATAATTTTAGAAAACCAAATGTGGAGACCCTTAATATTTTTGAGGATCGGGGTACTGAAGACCTTGCGGTTTTTGAAGGTCAGGGCATTGAAGGCCCTGCGATTTCTGAAGATTAGGGAATTGAAGACCTTGCAATTTTAAAAGGCCAGGGTATTAAAGACCCCGCTGCACTAGAAGGCCAGGGTGTTGAAGTCCCTATAGTGGTAGAAGAATGGGGAATCAAAACTCCTACTGAATTGGAAGGACAGGGTGTTGAATTGCCTGAGAAGCTGAGAGAATAAGGTGTTAAGAGCCCCGGGGAATTCAGTGCACAAGGTACGAAGATTGGTAAGGTCATCAAAACCCTTAATAATGAGAAAACCCTGAGTATAGAAACCCTTGGTGATGTCATAAATTAGGCTTTCGACAACCTTGACCTTGATCATGATGGGACTTGTTTCGAGTCTGTGGCAGAAAAGAGGTTCACAACCGAAGATCTTAGCACAAAACCCTCCACTCTTTTCCTCAATAGCAGAATAGTAGACCTGGAGCAACAAGTCCATGTCCTGGAAGATTTGAATAAGGTTATGAAAGAGCAGAGTTGGCAGAAACAGAGTGAGGTGGAGTTACTGGTAGAAGTAAAGAGATAAGAAGCCAAAGATAGTAGACATGAATAAACATTGAAGTGTAGAACTAAGGAGTTGGCCATTCATTTTTGAAGGTTTTTTGTAGAGGTAAAACTTTGTGTGAGGACACACAACAACTTAGGTATGGGAGGATGTTGGTATCCTAAATTTCCCTATTTTCTACCCCATTTCCATCAATATCAACCTATGTTTTATCTCAATAAAAGACCCTTCTTTCCTGCACTAGTACAAGATAGTAACCCATTCTTGCACATGCTCATATTTGATATTAATATTTATTACAACACTTTATTAATCTTTTTATACATATTTCATGCCTATTTACATACTTCTTGTAACTCATATTGATTTCATAGAGTAATATTGGAACTTAGTGTTAATGATGAATGAGTTGACTAGTGCAGGTAGATTCCTGCACCGCCACGAAGACTGCCCGAGATTTACGAGAAGCTAAATATTCCACAAGGATGGGTCTCGATCCTTGAGTCCGAGTCTAATTGCTGATGAACTGAAGCATGATAATAGGTGGCACACATTCAAGTATTATTCTCAAAAGTTAGGTTACGGCCACACAAAGTTCATGTGTATTATAACTGCTGGCCAAGTTTGTAATTTTGGTTTTCTAAGTTTGTTCGGCAGAAAGGCATGAACAAGAAATATCTATAATTAGTGTAAATGGCCTAGAGCCGAAAGGATATATATGATATAGATCATAGGTAGGAGGGGAGCAAACCATTGACTGTCATTTTGTTTTATGTAATTTGGTTATCGCCTCAGCTCTGGGGCTGGACTGCTCTGTAATGTATATTTTCCAAATCATGTAATACAAGAGAACTGCCATGATTTGTATACGCAACGTTTATTTTATCTTTGATGTCCATTTGAAGTTCTGAGATTTTTTGTTCCTTAGAAGGGGAACGAGCTGGTTAGCTAGGGCCTATCCAACCCAGCTCATTTACCCCTCTCACTTTTGCTATTCAGTAAGACAGTGTGGTTATTTCTTTTGCAGCTATGTGATGTTACAGTTTTAATCATTAATCTTTAAATTTTGAATTAAAAGATATTTTGTAGCTAACGTGTGAAACTGATCCGTGGTTTGAGAGTAGTTGTGTTTATTTTTCTTATGAAATAGCTTTCTTGCATTTCCTTTACTCTCATTCTATGTTTTGATTTGTTTTCAATCGAATCATGCAAGGAACTCTTTCCTACACCAGTGCATGCTATTGCCCGCACTTTGTTCTATTCATTCGTTGCAGCAAATAGTGAATCACTTACCTACATATTATTTACAGTTATTTTGCAATTGAATGAAGTACCAATTTAAGCATTTTGGGTGAAGTACCAAAGTTGATTAACCCATGCAAAATACTTAGACTACTGTTTGATTCTTTTAAATTGCTTTTATTTCATGAAGTTTATTTCCTTTGCAAAGTTTAATGAATTGAAGCATTCCATTTTTTCACAGATAATTTACTTCAAAATTTCATTTACAGTTGCAATTCTTTTTCAGCACATCTTTTAGTTATTTCGAAAGTAACTTGGAAACTAAGTGAAGGGAACTCTTCCTCGGTGCAAGAGCATGTCTCTTGTCATAGAAAAAGAGTGCTCTAAGCCCTGAGGCTTAGAGCACCTTCACTCAGACATAAATCTCCAGTAAGGAAGGTCAAATATACTCTTGCACAGAAATATTGTACCTGCACTAGTGCAAGAAGATTGCAACAATGCAAGGACAGGTCGTTTGTGTTAGAGGAAGATAAGAAGGAAGACAAAATTCTGCAAGGGCCCACTTGTCAAAATGTTGACCATCCATATGAAGATGAACATAACATTTCATTCCAACATTTAAGATTGTTTCCATTGTGTGGAATTTCTTTACTTGATTTAGTTGCAAATTGTATTTTACATTCCAACACTGGAGTTGCTTTGGTGTTAATTGCCTTTCCAATTGTTTTCTATCTGATTCTGCAAAGAATTTACTTTAAGAAGTATGATTAGAGATAGGAAAATTTCATACCATTTTTGGAATCTCCTCTGCTTCGTCATTAAGTTTATGAAACCCTCGGGTTGATAATTAAGTGTCGAGGAGTTTGCTCAAGCACAATTCCTGCACCCAAAAGCAGCTTTTGTTACCGCAAGGGCAACCTTTGTTGCAACAAGGGCTATCCACACAATTGCAAGGGAAAATGACCCCGTAGCAAGGTCAACTGCAACAGCCACAAGGTCAACCCTTTCAACAATTGCAGCAAACTGTGCAGTAGTAGACGCAATATGCTCCACACACCTCACTACCCATGTTTGTTATAGATCCATTTGGGCACATGAAATCCCAACATTCAAATTAGTGTTTTAGGGCTCATCAAACCCTAAATTTAGTTGTTTCATGTCCTAAACAAGTCAACCATTTGAATACCTCCTTCCCAGATAATTTCATGACTTGAAGACATCCAGAAATTGCCTCTAGAGGGACCAGTGCAGGTAAGCCATTATGAAGGTGCGCTGCAGAGAAGTTAAGTCCATTGCCAAGGTGCTTTGCAGAGAACTTAGGCTTCCTTTCACTTGCGCTGGGCGAGAATGAGCGAAATTCACATAGGGTTTGGGAAATATTCTTATCTTTTGGAGTCATCTTGAAGTTTCCCTGTCTTATCAACTCCTATTGACAAGGAATGAGTTAAGGAGCATCCTATCCTCTCATCCCTTCCTCCATGGAACTAATTCTAAGTATGGAAGGCCATTCAATGTCACCATTAATGACAAAACCTCCTTCATCTTCCTATAAATTGATCACTCATCTAAGTGATCAGGGGTTGGATTATGTTGAATTGTAAGGAGATAATGCTACTATGAGACTTGACTTTGGAGCAAATGATGTGATGCCACAAGCTTGTCTTGCTTTTGATGTGATGTGGATGGGATCCAAGATGAAGGAATGACTTTGAATCAGACACTGATGGTTGTAGTTCCTTCTTCTATCTAATAAAGTGTTTGAACTTTTTTCCATATGTCATTTTCTTTCATAATGCTTATATGTATGAATTGCTTTTGATTCCTTTAATTTATATTTAATGGATTGTATGATTTGATTGGTTTTCATCTTTTGTTGTTTATAGGGTACTTCTCAAGTGAATTAAGTACTGGAAGGAGCGATGAAATCAATACAAGGGAGACGAGAGGAAAGTGAAACTATAGGTATGCCTTCTATCCTCTCTTCTTATCTATTGCTTATAGAAAAAGTCTAAAACACTTTAAACTGTTGTTCTAGGCTCAACTATTTGTCTAGTGAATTAGTGTTTATCTATAGATGCTAAATTCTCCAAAACAAATTGGCGACTCCACTGGGGATGAATCCTCTTTCCTAGTAGCTTATCCACCTCCTAAGACATCCTTCTAGACCATTGATTGTAATTCATTTGTTTACATTGAAAAATTGGTCAAAACTGTGTCAAATTGCCTCTTGAAATGGCTTACTGTCACCAGCGTAGGCTTGTGAGGGACACAATGCGCTGGAGAGCATCCCTGGCTTAGGGACAGTGCTCTGAAGTGCATTGTCTCCCACTCTAGGTTGCGCTAATCCTACTAGGATCAGTTTCCCACCTTTGGAAAGAGTTTTTCCCAATTTTTTTTCTATTTGACTATTTGCTAATTGATCAATGAATTTTATGTCTCAGAAAAAGATTGTTTATCTCCTGGTCTAGCCCAAATTTGATAGGACTGATTAATGTTTCTTTATGTTTTCTTTGTCATTATCAATCAATAGTCAAAGTTAGGATATAATTGATTAATCTTCACTCGAAAGAAAGTGTTGTAAAGTATTCTCTTCCTTCAAATTTTTGAACTGTCATAAAAATCTTTGTTCATATGAAGGATAGATTGATTGTATGTGCATATTGTCTTTTTGTTCATATTCATATTAAGGGAATCGAAAAGAAATGCATTCATGTTGCATTGAAAAAGTTTGTGTGTGCTGATAAGAATAGTGTAGGGAAATTGCATTTAGATTGTGCTCTTTGCTCTTTGATCAAAAGACATCTGATTGCTCTGTCCCTAAGTAGCTATGATTTTCATCGTTAAATTGAATGGAAATAATGCTTATCATGATAGTTACATTCCTAGGAATTTTAGAATACATCACGTCATGAACTTGAAAGGAAAATTTCTAAGCAAGATCAACTTAAAATAAAAATCAATTTACCTAATGGAGCATTATCATTAACAAGAACATTTAGTGGTTCTAGGCTAGAGACGTGTTCCAGCGTCGTAAAAAAAAGAAGCTATCGCTAAATTGTCCGCAATACATCCTGAGTGTGGTACCTCATTCCACGTATTTGAGTATATCGTAGCTCGTCCACGTACCTTCGGGTATATAGGGTGGTGTTACAGTATGTAGAGTATATGGGAATGCTCTCACTGTGCGGTTTTGCATTAGACAACGCTTATACAGATTGGGCCTCCACGTACCTTCGAGGACAACTCTAGCTTGCTATCCATCCTTAAGTAACCAAGTCGACTACCTTGTAAATTGTGATACACCAAACACAACATTCGGGGAGATTGCCTGCCTGTACTTCTTGGTTCGCCAGGAGGTATTCTATCGTTCACAATTGCTTGGTAAACATTTCGCCTAGTATACCCCTTTTTGTTTATTTATTTTTTGATAATAAAATTAATCAACAATCGTGGAGGAACATCAACCCCTACCCCGTCGTTCGCGGAGAACAAGAAGAAAACCGCCTTTGCCTCCCAAAGTGACACCAATTTGGGCAAAGCAGTCATGCTTAACTGAGTCTAGTACATCAAGAACTCCTAGTTCTTCATCTGAATTACTTGAATCATCTATTTCAGTAAGTACTGAGACTCCAGTTACTCCAACTATTTCTGGCCCATCTGTTTTTGAAAAAGAAGTTTCACAATTACCTGAGGACATTAGCACTGATCCTAGTGAACTAACTGAGGTTTTTCAACAACAAGTTGATCCTCAACTTGAAGTTCTCAACAAGAAAGTACTTTTGAACGTGAATCAGTTCAACCATAAGTTAATCCAGAATCTATCCTAGTTCAAACAAAAGTTACATATGAACCTAAAGTTGTTCAGGAACCTCTTTCTGAAACTGTTGTTCATTTACCCAAACATCTAGACTTCGAATTTAAACATTCAGAAGTTGTTACTTTACTAGAAAATGATCAACAGGTTACCCCTCAGACATTAGTAACTATTGAAACTTCAACTTCATCAACACTAGAAATCTTTTACGGACTCGTCAATGAAGTTCTTCCACTAGGTTTAATTGCTATAGAGGAGGAATTGGAAGAAGATTCCACACATGGAACCCAATTTCACTTTGGATGGGCTTTATCTTTAGCCTCATACTCCTGATTTTTTCGCTTGATTTGATCTTGCTTATTTTCAAGTACCCGTTGATTATTTAGGAAAACTTTTGGGTCAGTTAACTATGGTTGAACAACCGTCAACATCTTAGATTGTATCATCTAATGTAGCTGCAGTAGAATCTTCTGTTGCAACCTCTTTGATTTTTTCTACCACACCTGAGTCACACATGTATGGTGAATCGTCTATCTGGGTTGGTTACCAATCATTTTCTGGAACCCACTCAGGGGTTGCTTCTACACCATGGTCATCACCCATGTCCTCAACCAGAATTTTACCTGGTTCTTCTCTAATGGGAACTCAAAAGTTTGATCCTGCATATCAGTATCAAGTTGCGCAATCTAGTCAAAAAAGACCTATGTATCCATTAAATATTGGATTTCTACCATATGGAGAGCAATATGCTTATTCACTGTATCCTCCTTATTTTGGAGGACTACCATATGGTAATATCCCGCAGTATTAAGGTCAATTTGGAATTAGAGTTTGTTAATGGCAACCAACAATGCCAGTTCAACCAAGGCTTATGTATCCAACACAACCAATGTAAACTGTGTCGGCTATTCCTACTACAACTATTGTTACTACTATACCACAGTCACAAGGGCAAACTGTTGTATCTCAACAGGTACAAACTAATCCTTCTACCTTGCAACCACAAGTTTCAGGTCAAGAAGTTCAAGTTCTTCAGGTTGTTATACAACAACCACTTGTTTTCGGGGTTTAGTAACAACCTCAGGTTAGTATACCTTTATCTGGACTAACCCAGGCTTACACTAGTATAGTTTATTCACAACCTAGCCAACCTTTCATTGCTAGACAGTAACAACTGTTAAATCAACAACAGTTGTACCAACAACAACAATAGTTGATTCAACAACCATGGCAGCCTCAATATCAACAACCCCAATTCCAATAATTCCAACCCCAATTTGGACTTGTTCCACAGGCTCAACTTGGTTTTGGTCAATCTCAAGCTTAGCAAGGTCCTGGTCAACAAGGCTTTGCAGGTTATGGACAACCACACATTCAACCTAGTTATCAACCACCACCTTATACTAGTTTCATTCAACAACAACCATACCAAGGTTACCAAATGTAGATGCCCTATGTCGGTATGCAAAGACCTATTTCTCAGGCAATTCCATCATATCTTGGGTATGCTCAACCTGACTTGAATCGACACTTGCCATTTGTAGTAGCTTTAGAATTACCAGATTTAAATCGGTTCACTAATGATGTAATCTTATTTGCACCTTGGTGGCCGATAATTCCGCACAAATGACCATCTGACATTCCGAAATTTAACAAAAATCTTGGAGAAGACACATCAAATCATGTCATGGCCTTTCATTTTTGGTGTTCATCAAACTCCTTAAATGATGATTCAGTTAGGCTTCGTCTTTTCCAAAGAACACTTACTGGTCTAGCTACTAAATGGTACGTTGAGTTACCAAGAGCTCCTTTCGATAATTTCACCACTTTAGCCACTACATTTTTGAGTCACTTCCAATTACCCAACAGATACGAGACTGGAATGAAACTCCTAACCAACTTTAAATAGAACACTGCTACCCATATATCAGATCATACTCATGAGTGGCGGCGTCGTCATCGAATGGTTAAGACATATGTTCTCGATTAGCTTTTAGCTGAGCGATTCATAAAATCCTTGTTGCCATCAATCACCGAGGATGTGGCAAAAGGTGGAGCTGTCACAGAAGAGAAAGTTATTTCTCATGCCCAATACTTGGATTTGATTTACACACAATCTGGCATGCTTTATGATAAAATACACAATGCACCTCGACCAGCTTTCACTGTTCCCCCTCCTCCACAATCGAGTAAGGACTCTCATGTCGGCGATGGTGTGATTGGTTCTTCAAGCACGCAAACAACAAGAAGACCATTTAGTCAAACTCTTTCTCTTTCCAATCAAACTACCAATGCATAAGAAAATACTCTTGCCTCCGAGATTAATTCCGTGTCATTTGACAAAGGCAAAAATTGAAAGCAACCAGGGAGCAAGAAAAAGGGGAAAAATAAAAAAGAAACAAGAAAATTCCCCTCCAGAGAAATCATCTAATTCCTCTACTTCGGCAAGGAAACCTCATTATCCATGTATGATCTATAATGATGATCATTTTACAAGAGATTTTCCACACCGCTCTGATGTCTCTAAACTTTTAAAGACTTCAAACACATTGACAGTGTTGTCTAATTCGTTTCCAACCCCAGAGACACATTTGGTTGCAACAAACCATGCTTCCACATCCCAAGTACTCATGTTATCCATCACAAAGCCACAAAATGAAGTTTTGGTATCAACGAGAAACAAAGATTATGGAAATCCAACATCATCGTCGAATAATCAGGCCACTAATCAACCTAATCCTTAGACTTTGACTTCATCAGAAAATATTCCACCCATTGTACCTGAATTTTACAATAAAACCACCAAAGGGAGTTGTGCATAAATCAACATTTAATCCTCAGGCTCGAGCAACTCAAAATTATAACATAGTGGAAGATCTTGCTCAATCACCTTTTGCTATGTCGACACTTGAGGTGTTGCAAAACTGTCCCTCCCAGAAGTAGGCTTTACTATCAGCAATAAGCGGAATAGATCCTATGGATTCAAATCTTGTGGTTTTTATCCATGCGGGATATACACCATAGTTGTCGGCACAATTAGCTTTCCTAATTCAAGTACAAGTTCTCAATAATAATGTTCACCAAACTATTATTGATGAGGGGGCATCTACTTGCATTATGTCCATGAGCTGCTGGAAAACACTTGGTTCACCGTCGTTATCACAATCACCAACCACGTTGAAATATTTTGAAGGAATAACATATACTCCATGTGGGATTTTGAGTAACCCACAAATAAAACTAAGGGGTAAAACAATTACTGTTGAAGTTGAGGTAGTTGACGGACCCCTCGATTACAAAATTTTACTAGGAAGGCCTTGGAATATGCTATGGCTGCTATGGTTTCCACATACTTTCGTACTATTACATTCCCTTTTAGGTGTGGAATCACAGTCATTAATCAGCTAGCCTTCTTTGCCAATAGTTCACAAGTGCGGGAAGCATTCCTTTAGTACATGGACCCCCACTGTCACTTCAAAGTGTTGGAGTAGGCCTGTTTAAAGATCCTTCCCTAATGGGTACTTTTACCTTACCGTCACCATCCGATTTGGTGGAAGTGGCAAGAGTAGAGACTTGCAACATGATTTCCTCCACCTCATCTGATTTAGGGAGGATTACCAACAAAGTTTAAGTTGACAGTAATATTGAGGTGATGCCATTAAGCCCCATTGAATCATCATAGCAATCAATTTTTTGGGCTTGTGCGGCAAACCCAAATCCACACTAAAAAATTGTACAGGTAGATAGGTCGTTAGAATATGATACCTCGTCGGATCCTTTATCACGTATACATTCTACAGATGAAGGAATCATCCAATCAACGATAATAGGAGAGGAACCATGGGAAGATTATCATCATCGTTTCTGTCTTCTAGATGACATTGAAGATTATTCAAATGAACTAAACCACCCATCAGTAGTTGATTTCCTATCGAATTCAGTTTTCATAGACACAATCGAATCTAAGCGAAACCTGTCAGATATTGAAGAAACAATTTCTGTTAATATTTCAACCAAACCTAATATTGTAGAGAACATTCATGTCGGCAAATCTTATTCTCTGTTTGAACTCGATAATTACCGTACTCTCTTTCATGAATTTAGAGATATTTTTGCATGGCCTTACGAGGAGATGCCAGGCATTGAATCCAGTATTTTTGAACACGAAATTAAAATGTACCTTGATGTCAAGCCAGTTTAACAATGGCTTCAATCTGTTCATCCAAAGAAAGCTACTGCAATTAAAGAAGAAGTTGAAAAACTTTTGTGGGCTGGTTTTATTTACCCTGTTCCTCTTACTAACCGGGTTTCCAACATTGTTCCTGTCATGAAGAAACAAGGAACAATACGAGTTTGCGTCGATTATAGGGATGTAAATCAGGTATGTCCAAAGGACAATTATCCTACTCCCTTTATCGACCAGATTATTGATGAATGTGCCAGATGTGAAATATTCTCATTTATGGATGGATTTTCTGGCTATAATCAAACCAACATATGCCCACAGGACCAATTGAAAACAACTTTTATTTGTCCATGGGGCACATTCGCCTATAGGAAACTCCCATTCAGTTTGAAGAATGTTGGGGCCACATTTCAGAGGGCAAAGAATTATGCCTTCCATGACATCAAGCACATTGTTCAACCTTACCTTGATGATTTACCTGCTCATTCACGAAAGCCAACTAATCACCCGCAACATTTGAGAGCAATATTTTTACGGTGTCGACACTACAAGATAAGAATCAATCCACACAAATGTGTATTTTGCGTTGGTTCTAGTCATTTTCTTGGATTTGTAGTGTCTTGAGAAGGGATTCGACTTGATCCATTAAAGGTTCAGGCAATTCTGGATTTGCCTCCACCTTCAAATCTTTTACAGTTACAGAGACTCCAAGGGAAAGCCAATTTTTTGAGGAGGTTCATTCTTAATTACGCTGAAATGGAAAAGCCAATTTTTTGAGGAGGTTCATTCTTAATTACGCTGAAATGGCTAAAGGTTTTACACGTCTTTTGAAAAAGGAGATACTCTTTCATTGGGATCAGGTTGTACAAGCTTCCTTTGACGCTCTTAAAGATACCCTGATTAGAGCTTCATTAATGTATTCTCCAAATTACCAAAATGACTATTACCTATATCTCACCGCTACAGATACAACCATTGGCATGATTTTAGTCCAGGAAGAAAACGCTATTGAACATCCTATTTATTACTTAAGCCGTAATCTCAATGACATAGAAAGTAAGTACTCTTATGTAGAAAAACTAGCTTTGGTAGCGGTGCAAGCTGTTCAAAGATTTCGCCATTATAACTTGTTACGAAAAAAAATTGTCATTTCATATTGCAGCCGTATGACATACATTTTGTCACGTCAATTTCTGAGGGGAAATTATTCAAAATGGGTAGTTATTTTACAGGAATTTTATTTGGAATTCATCAAGTCTAAATCGAACAAATCTCTAGTTTTCGCTGAGTTACTATGTGACCTTCCCTCGACCTCCATCGATTCAACATCTGAACCATCAATTTTGGATGAGTCTCTATTTATAATTTCATCATTTGATGTCTGGTGTGGAGATATACTAATTTATCTTGAAACCCAAACTTTCCGGTAAGATACTTCTCGCTCGCAATTGCAACGTATTCATTACCAAGCCAAAGATTATCTGATCGTTAGCGACACACTTTACCATCGTGGTATCGATACGATTTTACGGAGGTGACTTACACATGAGGAGGCCGAGAAATCATTGAATGATTGCCATTCAGGTGCCTGTCGTGGATACTTATCTGGATATGCAACTGCACAAAGGATTCTTCGTGCTGGTTACTTTTGGCCAACTATATTTAAAGATTGTATTATTGCCGTCAGAAGCTGTCATGCATGCTAGATATATGACCGAAAAACCAGATTACTACTTGCACCATTTCATCCAGTCGTTGCTGTTGGCCCATTTACCAAATGGGGCATTGAATTTATGACATGTAACCCCACCTTGGTCGCGGGGCATGGGTATATTATAGTCGCCATTGACTATTTTACCAAATGGGCTAAGGCAATGCAAACATTGAACAACAATGGTGAAACGACTACTCTTTTCTTTTTTAACCATGTGGTTGCCCAGTTTGGTGTACCACAAGCCATAATTACAGATCATGGGTCGCATTTTAGCAATCACATGATGGCTAAGTTGACTTCTAAGTTAGGACTATCACATGATAGTTCTACCTCGTATTACTCGGAAGTGAATGGACAAGTTGAGGCCATCAACAAGGTCCTGAAGCAAATGTTGCAAAGAATGATAGGGGTTCATAAAAGAAACTGGCACTTAATCCTATACTCTACCTTGTGGTCATATCGAACCTTGGTGAAAAATGCAACTGGATTTACACCCTTTCAGTTGGTGTATGGTTTGGAAGCAATCTTACCAATACAATGTGAAATTTCATCGCTCAAACTTGCGATTGACTTGTTACCCAACACTTCAGAAGAAGAAGCGTGTTTCTTGGAATTAATCCATCTGGATGAAACCCATCATGATGCCGCATTGGCTAACGAAGCACATAAGAAATGTATTAAGGCACAGTATGATAGAAATGTCAAGCCTTGTATCTTCTCAGAAGGAGACCTGGTCTTGCTTTATGATCAGGAAGTTGATAAACTTGGAGTAGGGAAATTCGAACCAATGTGGATGGGTCCTTATGTTGTCAAGTGTGTTTTGGCAAAAGGAGCTTATGAGTTAGTAGATTATGATGGGATTCCATTGTCTCAACCCCGAAATGGGTTGTACCTCAAATGTTACTATGCTTAATTAAGTGTAGTAAAACTCACTGTATATATGCTTTCATTGCATGTGTGTGTGTGTGTGTCCTTTAGAGATTTTTATCTGGTTAGTAATTCGCTTTACATTTGTTACAGATGTCGGAGTCTTCGGAACCTTTTGTTGGTTACGCCAATGGTGCTAGTCGTAGTACGCAGAATTTGTCTTCTGCAGCATGGGCTATTTTCGCTCCAAGTGGCGAGTTAGTGAGTTTTCAAAGGATTTGTATTAGTCAATCGACAAACAATATTGTTGAGTATAGTGCATTGATTGAACTACTCTATGATGCCATTTCACTTAGCATTCGCCAAATCATTGTTAGACTGGACTCGCAACTTGTTGTAAGATAACTAACAAACATTTATACTCTCCGAAATCCAACAATTTTTCATATGTTCCTTAGAGTTCATATTTTGGAAAGATGTTTTGAACACATTCAATATCAACATATTTCCAGGAACCTGAACACATTAACTGATTCTCCAGTGAATTATGTGTTAAATAGACATTTGCGACACATGTAAAATTAAAATTTTCAATTCACATCATCAATTGAATATGATTGCATATAACCATGAAAAACTCTGAAAGTAAAATAGATAGGCATTTTAAAAGTTTCTACAAAATTTGTGCCCAAGACACATTTGGTCATCTGACCCAAAAACTCAAAAATGCATACAAAATATCCGAAGTAGATCTAGTGGTGCTCATGGTAACATGTCACAGCTTGTGCTATCATGCGCAAAAGCCTAGCCCAACTGTTAGGAACACCAATAGTGTGGCGCTGCTGCCTCATAGGTAACTCCTCAATCTGAATATCCGGAATACCAAGGGTTAATCCCTCTATGTGATCGTGCAACTCTACTAAGGTCTCAGCCAAATCCAAGTCCTAGAGAACTACTCTCTTGGTGTTTCTCTGCGCTGGCCCACTTGCAACCTATTGGCGTATCGCAGTCAAACAATACCCACATATGTATGCATAAGAGTAATTTTAGTTTTGGAAACATTAAAAAACACAAAAAACATGTAGAAACTTGAAAAATAAAAAAACACTTTGGTCAAACAACTTACCCATAACACTCCATTGTGCTCCAACTGGTAGAATCAAATTTGGAACTCCACGATAATCCATCCTTGAGTATGGATGCTTCTCGATAACAACATGTTGTAGCTCAATCCAATTGAAAAATGCAGGGGAGAAAATGATTGTTGACTAACCAGCATCTTGAGCCATCAATTCAACCCAGCTCTGCATACGTGGATCTCTAGGACTAGCCACACCCAATGATACATGCTGTGGTTGCATTAATGGGATTTTCTCTAAGGCAAAAACAATCAAGATCGAACCATAGTAGAAATTCTTCGTCTTTCTGCTTTTTATCTTAGTCAGTTGTTCTTTCAACAGTGAAAGTATAGCCTCGCTCCAGTTGAAAACTTTTGGCTCTAGACACTCCGATGCATATTGCATATAAGATCTGTTCGCTAGATGTAGTGTCACGCTGCCAACCAATTTTGTGATTGTGAAGAGGATCATTCTTAAAGGAAAATCACTTACATCCATGATATTTATTTTCCTGTCTTTGCTATGCTGTGTACCTAGCCGACACAACTATATGATGTAATCTCTCACCAATTCACCTCCACGGGCAAATCCAGAAAGTGAGATGGGGGCACCTCGCCTCCACAAATGGTAAGAAAGTAAATATCCTCAATAGTAATAGGGACCATCTTGTACTTAACGTGAAATGTTTGATCTGTTGGATCCCATGCACGAACAAGGAACTACAATAGTTCTATTTGTTGCCTCATTGCAGACAACTTCAAGTATTTGAGTAACCCACAATTCCTGAGGGCCTCAACTGTACCCGAGTTGTTTAGGGCAACCATGTCTTGTTCTTCATGCTCTCTTTCTCACCATGTAATCAACATTTTGATCCAATGAAAGCTTGAAACACAATCATAATCTAAATTAGGATCCTTTCAATGCAAAAAAATAGAATTTTAGAGCTAACAACTAAAACAAACTTAGGAAACTCGCCCAACGCAGCCTAGGCACAGAGACAATGCATTGCAAAGCATATAACCTTCTATCTAGGTGCTCTTCAATGCAGTTTTTGATGTGAAATCTTGTGCTGATCTTAGGGAAAAAAATGAAACCCCAGGGGCCCCAAAAAGCCCTAAAATGGCATGAAATAACAAAATAATGGATTGAAAAGAAAGTAGAGAGGTTTAGTTCCTACCTAGTTTGAACGGCTCGAGAAATGGTCCACAGAATCTTTCGCAATCAGCTGGTGAAGTTTGAGGTGAAAACTGAGCTCAGAGCACAAAATTGGATGGTAAGTTCCAAATGGTAAAAACTTGTTTTATGTTTATTTCATGTTAATTAATCTACTAAACATTAGTATTTCCCTATTTTTGCCTATGAGACATATTTTTAATCCATTTGGTGATGTTTTGAGGAGGTTTTACAAATGATTTGCAGAATTCAACGTGATCGATTGTAAGTTTTACTTTTGACCACAAAGCACACTTTTATCTCTTTTTCGAGCTTTGTTAAAAATGAAAAAGGAACCCCCTTGGAGTCCTCTTTAAGCTCTTTTCAGACTCTCTAAATATGAAAAGATTGCCAAGTGCTTGTCCTTTCCAGCGCGTTAACAGATTGGAAAAGATATATCTCTTGTATTATTTTACACTTTTTCGGACTTGAGAGATTAATTTATGGAAAAGAACTTGTGGAGTTTTCTTTTTGTACCTTTTCAAACTCTCTAAACATGAAAAGGACTGAGTTATCTTTGTCGTTAAACTCGTTAAAAACATCAAATAGCGACAAACTTGTCCATCTAGACAAGACCGAGTTTCACCTTCGCTAGGCTTGTTAAAACATCAAATAGTGATCGATTCGCTTGAAGGGTGAAATTATACAACAAGCATATGTTATCCTCCTCAAGCTTGATAAAAATAAAGAGGTACTGGTCAGCAATGACTGTGGAAAATGGAACAAGGGGAAAACCACTTTATGGTAGCAGGTCGCTCTTGAACATGACACTTTCACTCCATCACCGTGACTATCTGGGTTGGGTTATTAGCTTGATGGTTATCATACCGTTGGTCTATCATACCATCCATCGCTTTGTTTTGGGTCAATGCTACCAATTCACTTTAGTGTCGTCGACATGTTCAAGAGAAGTCATCCCGTCAAAATCCATCTTTTGCAATACTGTAAACCTTCATTTTCATGACCACCATTCCTAAACCTTGTGTCGTCAGTCGAATTCCATCTCTAAAATCACTACACTTGTTTCGTGTCATTAATGTGGGATACATTAAGGCCCTCCTATGATGATTCGCTTCTTGTTGACATCAACTCATTATCCAAGAAGTTGACTTAGAAACACCCATTTAGTACCTTGAGGCTTGCATGCATCAATGGTAGGTTTCTCACTTTTGGCGATAGGCATACATCAATGGCCTTCGACCAAAAGAATTTGTATGGTGTTCGACATCAAATCATCCATTCACACCATGTAGAATGTACTGCAGTACCTTGAGGATCATTATCATTATCAGTGATTTCTCTTGCATCTGTTAACAACTTACATCATCGCTGGTAATCAGATGGTGCCTTCCCATGTTTGACTTCAGGTCACATATTCACATGGTTAGACTCATACTTGAGCAAACAGTTGAGCAATATTGAAGACCCCAGATCTAGTTTCATCTATCTAGGTTGCGATATCAGGAGTACTAAATCGTATGTACAACGGCTTTACATTGGTAGTCATTTCGATCACGGGTCTATATCTGTAGATGACTGTTTATGTACATGTAATGAAAGTTTATAAGTTGAGCATGGGTTTGCCTTCCCTCAACAATTCATGTAAAATCAAATATCATGATATATGTATTGTAATTGATGCAGGTCACCTTCCACTTCGATACCTCCTCATCACATCGTAAAGCATTTCATTCGACATTGCCATTTTTCTGACTTCATGCTTTAAGGGGCAACTGTTACAAATCCATTTGGGCACATCAAATCCAAACATTCAGATTGGTGTTTTAGGGCTCATCAAACCCTAAATTTAGTTGTTTCATGCCCTAAACAAGTCAACGCTTTGAATGCCTCCTTCCCAAACAGTTTCCTGACTTGAAGACATCTAGAAATTGCCTCTAGAGGGACCAGCACAGGTAAGCCCTTATGAAGGTGTGCTAGAGAGCAGTTAAGTCCACTGCCAGGGTGCTCTGTAGAACACTTAGGCTTCCTTTCACTTGCGCTGGGTGAGAATGAGTGAAATTCACATAAGGTTTGGGGAATATTCTTATCTTTTGGAGTCATCTAGAAGTTCCCTATCTTATCAACTCCTATGAGATCGAAAATGGATGAAGAATGAGTTAAGGAGCATCCTATCCTCTCATCCCTTCCTCCATGGAACTAATTCTAAGTATGGAAGGCCATTCAATGTCACCATTAATGACAAAACCTCCTTCATCTTCCTGTAAATTGACCACTCATCTAAGTGATTAGGGGCTGGATTATGTTGAATTGTAAGGAGATAATGCTGCTATGAGACTTGATTTTCGAGCAAATGATGTGATGCCACAAGCTTGTCTTTCTTTTGATGTGATGTGGATGGGATCCAAGCTGAAGGAATGACTTTGAATCAGACACTGATGGTTGAAATTCCTTCTTCTATCTAATAAAGTGTTTGAACCTTTTTCTATATGTTGTGTTCTTTCATAATGCTTATATGTATGAATTGCTTCTGATTCCTTTCAGTTATATTCAATGGATCATATGCTTTGATCAGTTTTCATCTTCTGTTGTGTTTATAGTGTACTTCTCAAGCAGATTAAGTGCGGGAAGGAGCGACGAAATCAATACAAGGGAGACGAGAGGAAAGCGGAACTACAAGTAGGCCTTTTATCCTCTCTTCTTATTTATTACTTATAGGTAAATTCTAAAACAATTTAAGCTGTTTTTCTAGGCACATCTACTTTTCTAGTGAATTAGTGTTTATCCATATATGCTAAATTGTCCAAAACAATGTCCTCGCAGGGCCAACCTTTGTAGCCTCAGGAACAAATTTTGCAACCGCAAGGTCAACCCTTGCAACAACAAAACCAACCAGGGCAACATCAACCCTAGTATACATATCAGCAGGGGAAACCCTTGCAAGGGTAGGGCCAAGGTCAAGTTCTGCAGCAGCAGGTCCTAAATCCTAATGTCTTTGGTCAAAAGGTCCATAATCCTTCTGGCCAAGGGCATCAGGTACAAAACCTTAATGTCCTAGGTCAACAGGTTCAAAATCCTTTTGGTCAAGGGAAACAGGTACAAAATCCCTATGTTCAAGGGCAACAAGTGTATCAACCTTATCCCCAAGGGCATCAAGTCCAAAATCCTCTTGTTAAGGGAAAATAGGTTCATCACCTGTATGTTCAAGGATGATAGGTCCAATATCCATATGTCCAAGGTCAATAGGCTCAACAACCTTTTAACTCGTATGTTGCTTATCAAAAACCTATGACTAGATAGTTCCAAGGTATTCAAGATCAAAATCCTCCCTATGGTCAAGGTAATCCACAATGGGGCAGCTTCAGATGCCATATGGCCAAAATCCCCCACTATGGGGCCAAAATCCTTACCAGCAGGGATGGGCTCCTCCGTTCGGACCCGCTTATCAACCTCCTATGTATTTTAATACTGCAATTGCCATTCTTGGCCACACGCAAGTTTCCATATGTATCTCGTCTCATGAATGATCCAATCCTTCTGTTATCTCAAAATCTGACCCTGGAAGGTTGCTGACCAGGAAGACCTTAAGTAACTATTTCAAACCTACTTTAGGCTGAGGCGTAGCCTCCCCAACCTAAGAGGGCTCTCTCAAAGGATTAATGATCTTTGATTATTATTAAGATGGCTAACTCTTATGAAACAAATGTAAAAATATGAGTGGTGGAAACACAATTAGAAACTATCCAGTGGGCTTATGGAGTCAACATCATTTCAGTATAACAATAGTATCAACCTTACATAGAAGTCAGGGCATTCAACATTCAACACATTCAGAACATACCAAAAACATATAGGACCACACAGTCTATGAATGTATACAGGAAGTTAGAGCACTATGAGTGAATTCTAAGTGATTACACATTCATACCACTACAAATATTGGGAAAAGAACAACACAACACATTCTGAACATCGAATCCCTCCCGAGTCCTGAGAAGCAAAGCCAATCTTGTATTACTAAAACAGATTCTTTACATAAAACCAAATAACAAAGCCTTTTTCAATCAATTTCCAACCTTGTGTACATTGCTCTTTCTCCTATTTATAGAATTCTTTTATAGGGCTTAGATTCCTCCTCCAACATGAGGGGAATTCGAATTCTACTTCTTATGACACCTATTCACTCTTTAACTACCTATTAAATGTAACAAACTGCTAACTAGACTTATTAGAGATCTAAGGCAAATAGGAGTCTGACTCCATATCATGCTAATAATAGCATTAATTACAATCAATTCTCATTCTTTGACAAGTGGTCTCTTTTAGTTTAGCTGTAGTAGGTGTTTGTAGCTGCCTGCTAGTCTTTAATGTCACATCTTCTTCATTGCTCCTGAAAAGTAGGAAACTGCACCTGTTTATCTGCCTTTGGTTTTCCTCAAAGATATTCAAATTAATGAACCATGTCCTTCTTCTTTGATTATACCAAAATATATTAGAATGCCACCTGCTTGATGTGCTGTCAACCTTTTTCCATGTGTGAGAACAAGAACTCTTCCAAACTGTCTGACATATCATGAACTATGGTATTTCTGATCACTTGATAACAAAAACTTTAGAGTTCGAATATATGTTTCTTCTCCTTGTTTCTTCTCTTGTTGAATGTTGACACCTATTATATGATCCTTGGAAGAGATTTCTTTTTCAAAAAATTTCCCTCGGTCTTTCAAAATTGGTTGACTAAGTTTGAATTATGTAGCTACAGCAGTTTCGTAGCGCGCTACGAAACTGCTGTGCGTTAGGCATTATCTTTAGCAGTTTCGTAGCGCGCTATGAAACTATTGTGTAATCACCAAAACACAGTCTAATATCAAAAATTTGCTATCTTGAGCTTCTTTATATTCAAACATCCTTTTCAATTGCTCCAAAGCTTTTCAAAACTGAGTGAAACTGTATGATTCCTCAAGAAAAATTATAACAAGGAAAAACCATCAAAATTTGGAACATAACCTTTTTTGCTGTGTGACTTCCTTAAGGAGATTTTTTTCTGCTGAGCTAACTACATTTTTAAGTCCTTTTGCTTCTTCATGACTCTGGTCCCAACTTTCAGCTTTGTATTGACCTTTTTGATGAATTGTGCCTCCTTTATTGCAGGGACAATTCAGCTACGAATTGAATATTAAAGTCGACCACCTATGGTATTTGAAATGTTTTGTCCTCCCACCGAGATTGCATTTGGTTAAAATAAGCTTCTTTAATTGCATGTTTTCTGGAGGCTTTCTTCAGTCTAGCAATTTCAAAGTTTGCCAATTCCAACTTTCTTTTCAACTCTTCAACACTATCTTCTTCATGAAGGGTAATTGCTTTACCTTTATCTTTTCCTTCATGAGACTGTGTTATCTCCTCTGTTTCATCTGCTCCTGGCAGTATCTCCTGTATGTCTTTGAAATTCCTCGTTATGGGTCTTCTTGGCCTAAAGACAAATTTATCAACCGGATCATCGAACTTGAGCTTTTTCGAGGCTTTATTTTTCTTAGCCTTGTCTTTTCCTGACTCTATCACATCTGCTTGAACTAGGGGAGACTCTTCAATATCAATTGCCTGCGTTAAGATTTCCCTTTGAAACCAGGGTGTCTTCAGTCACCATTGCTTTGCCCTTTTCCCTAGCTAATTGGCTTCTTGTCATTCTTCTCTGGACGACTTCACCTGTGGGTGATTCAGGTGCACTCTCTCTAATTTGAATTTTCTCTTTCTAGGATTGTTGGGGTGTATCTTGGATTATCAGTGGCTTGGTGAGTTCCCTTACCTGTTTCCTAGCCTTCACCTTTATAAACCTCCTGGATCTTGTTTCTGCTTGATGATCACTTATTGCTGGCAAGTCCTTTGTATTTTGAGGACTAAGACCAGTCTCATTCTTGAAACCAGACATGAAGATGAACGTGGGCCAGTCTCTACCTACCTTCTGGAGTTCATGTAGAACAATCAACTTAACCAATCCATGGTGGAACAATGAAGTCTCACAAGCCTCTTTCCTTAACTGCACCTTATCACACATTTTGCTTAGGCTACGGAATAAGAAGAAAGGTAAATCAATAGATTTCTTCCCTGTGAAATGCAACAGAAGTTTAAAATTATATGAATACACCTTATTATATCTCCCTTCACAGGTAAGGTACTTCTGTATGCAGGTAAGCAAATTGGCATACGAATCCTTGACATAACTCCTAGGAACAGAATTGTTTAAATCGGAGTTAAAAAACTTGTGCTTCAGAAATTATTTACATGGGTTCATATCAAATTTGAAATTCTTAAACCAAGTTTCTTGCCCTCTTGGAATCTCCGTAATTGTGGATATTATGTCTGGTGAGACCTGCAGTTCAAGCATACCAACCTTTGAATTCAGTCCTGTGAAATTCAAGGCAAATTCCTTGGTGACTTGTGCATGAACTCCCTGGAGTTTCTTGCAAAAATTCCAGCACCCAGCTTGCTTGAATTCATGCTCAACTTCTCTGTTCCTCAAGGTTATGTCTAAACCTTCAGGTTCAGTCCTCAAACACCTGCCTGACCTGTGATTCTTTCTCTCTACAGACCCCTCCATGAATCTCTAGTGGAATGATATGTTTGATGACCGACACTACTTCAATCTTTGATCTTTGCCTCGCTTGATATGTAATGCATTCAAATTGAACGTTTGTAGATTTGTCCCTTATGCAATGAATACAATCATGATTAAGACTATGAATACCTGGCTTTTCTTGGATCTTGCAATCCGAGTGTACCAAAGTACCTAGCGACTGTAATGATGGAGATAAGCGGTTGGACATGATATGTGGAGTGTATAAGCTGACAGTGGATGATGCAACCATAACTGAACTTGACAGATTTGACAGTTAGGAAAGATTTGCTGCAGATTGCACGAATCTCCGATTTCGTAGCGCAGTCAGTGCAAAATCTGGATTATGCGCTACGAAATCACCTAAAACATGTTGCGCTGCGAAAACACCTAAAACTGAATTATGCGCTACGAAATAAACTAAAGAGCTTTGTTACACATAATAACCTTTGAACAAAGATGACACATGGAAATTGTGTGAATTATGAGACCAATGGTGAATGAGAATGCATAGTAGATTCCTAAGACTCAGACTCTGAGGCAAACAAAAACTCAAACATAGACTAGCACCGAATCTTTACCATCAAACTAATGTGAGCAATTTGGGAATTAGAATTCTTAAGTGATAACACCTTCATTCGCCATACTGGCCTTCGGTGCCGTCTAAGATACCAAGTGATTGTCCAAAGTTTGATGGGAAAAAAGAAGAAGATCCTCAGGCCCATGTGATGACATATCACCTCTGGTGCTCATCAAAATCATATGTTGATGATTCCATTCGTCTCTGTATTTTCCAATGAGCCCTCATGCGCGCTGCAACCAAGTGGTACATCCAATTGCCTCTAACTACTTACGATGACTTTAACTCTTTAGCCATGGATTTCCTCACACATTTTCAACTGTCAGTTTGCTATGATATTGGTACCTATTTTCTCACATCGCTTAAGCAAGATACTACGACACACATCTCCGATCATATCCATGAATGGAGATGTAGACATCACCTGATGAAATTTGAGATTGCTGACTAGTCACTCACTAAATGGTTCACCAAATCATTCATGGCCCAATTGCTTGCGATATAGCTATGGGTGGATGCGTCACTGAAGAGCAAGCCATTGCTTGTGCCGAGTACTTGGAACTGGTTTAATCCCAGTCTAGCACTTTGTATGAGTTGTTACCTGATGCACCGTGGCCATCATCCGATCCTGAAACATCAAAGTCACAAGCTGTACCTCCCATCTATGGAGTTATTGGTTCACTATCCTAGACCCCTGCAAAAACCTTCTTCCAAACAAAAGTCGGTCTCAAATGTTGTTCTTAATAGTTCATCCCAAAATCCACCTGGCCCTGGTAAAACCTCAGAGGTCCACGCTGTCCAGTCTACCATAGTGGACAAATCCTTGAAAGCTAAGAAGAAAGGAAAAGGCAAGGGCAAAGCCAATGCCTAAAATAGGGTCCTCCAAAATTGTCTGCTGGCGAATCTTCGCAACGGAAACCTAAGTATCCTTGCCTCATTTGCGAGGAAGATCACTACACTAAGGATTGTCCTCTATGATCTAAAGTTAGTCGTTTGCTCAAGGGGACCCCCGTTGTCCTCAAAGAGCCATTTTCATCTCAGCAGACCCAAATGGTAGACCAACCCCAATCATCTGCTTCCTCAGGATCTCAAGTGTTCATGATGAGTACGCCTATTAATGTGGCTACCAGATTGAAACATTATCAAACTCCTGCTTTAGCAGCTGGGAAAGAGAAAGAAGTCGCACCTTCTTCTTCTACCCCGAGTTCTACCCCTTTTCATATTGAGTGGCCTAACCCTGATTTTGCTATACAGCCACCCTCTCGAGGTGTGTTGCGGAAATCCTCATACAATCCTAATGCCAAAGCCACTCAGCACTATAATATCGTTTAGGATTTGGGTCAGGTGCTGTCAGCTATGTCAGCTCTTGAGGTCTCCAAAGCTGCCCATCACAACGGAAATATTTGCTATCAGTTATCGGGGGTATCGATCCCACTGATTCCAATTTGATATGTTTTGATCCATAGAACCATGTTCTGCGCCTCCCTCATCAGATTGCCTTCCTCATTTAGGTAATCATCATTGAGAAGACCATCCACTAGACTGTCAGATGAAGGTGCTTCCACTTGCATCATGTCAACTGCATGATGGAAGGTTATTGGTTTTCCTGCTTTGAACCAATCTCCAAACAGTTTGGAAGCTTTCGATGGGCGCGATTTGTGACCCTTCGGTCTCTTACCTAACCTTGCCATCAACCTAGAAGGCAAGACAGTGCAAGTTGAAGTATAGATTGTTGACTCCAATCTCAATTATAATCTTCTTCTCAGTCGAAGTTGGACCCATGCTATGCATGCCATAGCCTCATCTTTATTTCACGTGATACATTTTCCCCATCAAGGGAAGATTGACACTCTCGACCAACTATCTTTCTCTGCCTCTTCCTTCTCATATGGAAATGTTACGTACGTCAAGCACATTGGTGCTCCCTATGAGAGTGTGGGGGCAGGTTTTTTTAAATATTCTACCTTAATGGAAATTTTTCCGCTCCAACCTCCTCATGTTGCCTCTGTCAACATGGTCTCGGTTAAACCTGATCCTTGCTTCATACCTTCACCAGATCTTGTTGATACCTCGGGCGAGGTTATGCTGCTTAGTCCCGCCAATGTCAATTATGTGGAAATTTTTTCGGCTTCAAGTTCTGCATCCTTTAATTCTTATTTTTCAAAGACCTCTCTCGATACGTACTCTCAATCCTCATGGCTTGGTGCTTTGGAATCTCCCGATCCCTTAGCCGAGACCTTCATTACTGATGAAGGTATCATGGAAGTCATGTATCTCGAGGAACCACCATGGATCGATACTATCATCGCTCCTCATTCTTGCCTCGTCCGGATGTCATGTCTACCAATTTCAAAGAGTTCTCTTCTTCGTTGTCTATTGATGTGTCAGTTTATCCTGACATGATCAAGATCTTCCAACTGAGGGAACCTTATCCCTTCATGGATTCATGGATTCAAGATTTTTGCAATGGGGTTGCCATCTGACTTGTAAGCCTCCCTCACCCAGGGGGCATGTGGGCAAAACCTTATATGAGTTCTACTCCATTATTTGGTTGAGTCGATGCTTACTTGTCATGTCAACAGTAAAACTTCGGTGGCCTTCTATGTTGATCGATTAGTCAAGTCAAAGCATGGACTCTCTCAAGAAGTACTATGCTTAGGTCATCTTGCATGGTCACTTATGTACATTAGTGTGTCATTCATTTTTGTGCAGTGTGGTTTTGTGTGTTAGTTTTCAAACAAATTTCTTGTTTACTATGTTTTTCTTACTTTGCAAATGTCTGGAACTCCCCACATTGGTTTCGATGATGGTGCTTTCCGTATTACCCAGAACCTATCATCCATGACATGGGATATTTATGACCCTAATGGTGAGTTGATTGACCTTCAAGGTATCTGTCTAGGTTGCACAACTAACAACATTGCTGAATATAGTGCAGTCATCAAACTATTGTTAGAAGCCATTGCCCTCGACATTAGAGAGTTGGTTGTCAACCTGGATTCACAACTTGTCGTCCTTCAACTCAACGGGCAATATTCCATCAGAAACCCTCAAATATTGAGAATGTATCTCCATATTGTCTACTAGAAAGACATTTTGATTACATTACATATCATCATATTCCTAGACACATGAATACATTGACAGATGCATTAGCTAATTATGTGTTGGATAGACATTTATGAAACATGTGAAAAGATAAAACAAATCATTTGTATCATAGTAGACAAGAAAATACAGCATATATATATAATGTTTGATACATTAGAACCCAAAAAAATAATGTGTCCAAAATAACATTGGCGGCTTGCAGGCCTCATATATCCATGGCACGCAGGGCTCAAAAAATGTAAGTTCTAGACCTAGGAACTAATCAACATGGTGATCGTGGTAGCATGATACGACTTCTGCAACACGAGTCAACAATCGGTAGATCTGATCTGAGACTCCCACAGTGTGTCTCTAGTATTGACGTCGAATGTCTCCTACCCGAGCATACTCCGGGATACCACGAGTCAACCCCTTAAGGTTCCTCGCGATTTCCTCCTCGTTGTTGCTCCCCTCCTGATAAGGAGCGACAACATCAATCGGGCGAGGGACACGCCTGGCTATTGGGGAAATCCCAACAGGCCACTTTGGTCCAACGTCTACATTAACAAGAGAAATGTTATAAGCACATATACACCAAAAAAATTAAAAAATATCAAAATTAAAAAAAAAAAAATTGATTTTTTACCTTCATCATCGAAGTCTTTTCCATTTGGTAAGGGCATATCCAAATCTCCAGGGAAGTTGGTGCCACTATATGCCTAGTCCTCCATGACGATCTTTTGTCATCGTAGTAATGAAAAGAATGCAGGTCTATGACATGTACTAAACCCCAATGATCCTGGGCATCAAACGACTCCAGTAGTCCATCTGCGGATCGCGTGGCATAGGATGATCCACCTCAGTCAGCTGATACTGGAATAGTGGCACCCATTCCAAGAAAAAGGTCACGAGCATAGATCCGAAGCAAAATTGCTTCAAATTCCCCGCCTTAGATTTTGAAAGCTGGCGCTTTATGCTGGCTTTCATGGCCTTGGCCCAGTTGAAGATCATAGGAGCTGTACGGTCGATAGCATACAGGAACTTCAACTTGTTGGTCTCATGTTCTACCGAGGACCCCACCACTCTGTTGATGGTCAACAGAAGCACTCTAAGTGTCAAATCCTAAACACTGGAAATCTCTCTCTTCCCACTTTTGGATTTTAGGGCGTCAGGGTAGTGTTTGGAAAGCAATGAAGATATGCTTGCCCCAATCGGTCGTGACCCATACAAGTTCAATGGTTCCCCTCTTAAAGACAATCCAGTGATGAAGTATATATCTGAAGTTTCCAACTCCAGCTTCTGGTCACCAATGACAAATATTTCTCGATTGATGTCCCAAAGAGTAATCAGGTATCGAAGTAACTCGGGTTGGGACCGCATCCCTGGCATAAGAAAGAATTTGAGGAGCCCGCAATGATTTGAAATGAGGGTTTGAACAACTTTTCATGCTTACAAGAACCTCCCACTCCAAAGCTTAAACAAACATGATCTAGCTTATGTTGACAATTGCGGAATTATGTACTCGAAACAGGTGTATCTTTTTGTTTTTTTTCATCTGTTTAAGTTCTTTAACTTGATTTGTTTCTTCTGATATTAAACACATATATGTTCATATGATGCAGCAAATAAAAATCACACATAAAAACAAATTTAATAAGGAGTTCACCTCGTTCTCATGGGCTATGTCTTCGTGAGCTCTTGTCAACTTGACTTGGCTCTTTGGTATTAAGGCTTGAATTCTTTTACAAGTTCCACACTCAACTCCAGAGGTTACTGAACTGAACCAATGGTCTTAGAAAACCATCTACATCCCTGTCATGGCTGTCCTCGTTGTGCAAGCAAATCTAGGCTCCCTTGGACTTGATTACTTCAGTAGATGCACTAAGCTTCCTGAGCTTCTTAATGGCACAAACTCCTTTAGAATGCTTCAAATGTCTCTAAACATCTACTACTATCTCCAGCATGTATCTGACATAACAAATGACTGTTCATTTGCTCGAAACAAGCACTGGATCCCCGATCTATGCCTTCCTCCATGGTGGGCTCTAGGCTGCCTGAAACTTATCTTCAGCATATCGACCTTTAGAAGTCTCAAAATGCTTTTGAAAACACATTCATTGGATTTAGAAGGTTCATTACAGTCAGGAACGACTATTTTTTTGCTGAGAATGAATAATGGTAGCTCCTGCAACTGCCTCCAACCCCTGGTGGCCTTGAGCTCCAAAATATCCTTGGATGAAAATCTCTTTGAAGATGGCTTCTTTAGCTTCTCTGGACTATTCCAATGGCTTCAGAAGGCCCAAATTAGCCTAGCTAGCCTCTTGTTTCACTCACTTAGGTTGAAAATTTCTCCTGGAGTGACTCAAACAGTTTCTCCCTAGAAATCCTCCTCCAAATCTGGAAGAACTCCAGTTAACTGGAGTTAAATATGGCAGTTCCTACCAATTTTGGAGGTCCGCCAGGCCTGACCACCGGTTGACCGTAATCGTCGGCGTAATTACTGGAAGGCATGCACATGGGTGGTTTATCCGGGCGGATATGGTTAAGCTAGTGGGTTAACTAACTCTAACCGTCACGCTGAGTGCGCATGTGACCGCTATTACCGGTGGCGGTTAGGATAATGTTTGTTAATGTTAACTGCTGGCGGGTTTTGGAACCGGTGCATATGAACACAGTTTTGGGACTGCGAGAGGGTAAGACCGTTGGTGGTCTTTTCCCAAACCACAAACCATAACATAACAAATATAACACGCAACCATAGACTGTTAAGAAACAACTTGTAGTGGAGACGGTTAGAGCGCTTGTTTACCTGTGGGAGGTCACAGGTTTGATCCTGCTTGACCCAAAATATATTTTTCCATACCAATTCAGGGCAACGTGGTAGCCTTCGGGCTTGCCATGTGTCGGCTCCTGATTGGTCCATCCAGAAGGAATATTCCTACAAATATTTTGGAGAATATTCTAGGGAATATTCCTAGGAATATTCCTCGAAATGTTATTTTTTTAATATTTCCAAAACTCAAATTATTCTTGAAAATTGCAGTTTACTGGACATTTTTAAAATGCGATAACTCCTCCATACAGTGTCCATTTTTCGAATTGTTTGTGACATCAAAATTAGGAAGACGAGATCTATCCGGTTATTCAGGTTTGACACACTTTCGAACACTTTGAAATTTGAGCTATCATTGAAGTCCTGGACCAATATTTGATCACTCCTCCCCATTGGAAATCTTTTGGACCCCACAAGACTGATATACTGATCTGAACAGTAGATGTGAGTACACTATCCTCTTCTTTCAGCTTCCATACACTTGCCTACATGGCGGGTGCCTTTGAACCAAAACTCGAAGGTAGTCAACACTTCCCTTCCTGGATGCGCTTGTTCTCCTCTTAAGAACTGTCTTCCTTGAACTCATTTAGAATTTACAGAAGGTAGCTGAATAGACACTTTCATGGTGACCTTTGCTGCTACAAATCTCCTTCAGCAGACAATGTCAAAATACAAGTAAACAACTTGACGTCATAAATTCTTTCTCCATCAAAAGAAACAAATTTCACATCATGTGAATCATCATCATGTCTTTACATCTTGTATACAAATGATCGACTAAATCACAAACTGACAAAAACATGCCCTTTCAACAGTTTGACCCTTTAAGTCAAGCATGTACAAAAATAATTTAAATGATGCTTTTACAAAGATGAAACACTTCATCATTATCTCCCTCTTACAATCTCGGAGATCAGATCAACTCTTCCAAGTCGACATAACATTACATGCATGTTTAAACAAAACAATATGATGGCCAATATCTTTCCATCAAGTCAATTACATACATGTTTAAATACAATGAAATCATTAACGTCCCTGGGTTCATACATTCCATTCTCATGCATGTATTCGAATATTCAACTTTTTCTTAAGCATAATCATAAGTACAAGATCCTCAATCACATGTACATGTACTTTCAACTTGTATTCCAAATAGCAAAGAAATGCATCAAATCGAAAGACATGGAACTTTAATTGGATAAGAACTCTAACCATTTCTTACCAATCCACATCAAAGGCGCTTCCTTTAACTGCACATTAACATCAACATGTGGATCATCCTGACACATATCAATGATGGAGAATTCCTTTCCATTCTTGCCATACTCTTTCTCCACTTTCTTCAACTATCATGGAAGCATTGTTGGATTCAGAGTCCAACACCTTTCAGTAGTATGTCCTTGCTTATGGAAATAACTACAACACATGTGCATCTTCTTGACTACATAATTTGCGTTGTCCAATGGACCTTTGGATTCTTGCCTCCTTTCCTTCAAAAGTTTCCTGTATGTGGCCATTCTTTTCCAACATCTAGAAACACTATGGTTAACCAAACCACAAAAGGAACATTCAATTCTTTTCCAGTGCTTATGTGGAAATTTACCATGCTTTACATTATCAAAAGAAGTGTGATGGAAATTAGATTTATACCTTTCTCTTTCACCTTCATTACCTTCATGAGGAGGTGAATCAAATGAAGAAGCAGCTCCCTTTGGAACACCATTAATCCCTTCAATGGTTTTAGAGCTTTCAGAACTGTCTTGTTCAAGTGCATGCTTATGAACACCTTCTTCCTGCAAAGTATGTTTCTAACTATTGCATTCCCAAAGAATACAATCTTTACAACCTTGAGGTAGAGAACTTAAAATGAAACTCCTTCTAGGAACTGTTTCAATTGCCTTCATGGCTGCTTTGGAACTTTCTCCATAAGATTTTCCATAGCCAAGACCCAAATACTTAGGCCTTTCCTCAACCACTATTGGCTCAACAATGCCCTATGCATTTTTTCCCAATCTTTTTCCTTCATATCCCATTTTGGACATCAAGTTGGACACTATGCCTCTTGTATGTTTTTCAAAAGAACCGACATAAACATTCTTATAATAATTTGAAGACAAACTAAAATTGTTTACCTCTTCTTCAAGTTGATACTTGGCTAAGGCTTCTTTGGCAACAAGGAGTTGTGTCTCCAACTCATGCATCCTTTCCAGATTCATGTTTGCAATATGAAGTTGGCTTTCCATTTCCTGTAATTGGTCAAAAAACAACTGCTTCTCTTCCTTCATGGAATTCAACTGCTCTCGAATTTTAGTGCTCTTCCTTTCATCCTCATACATTTCTCTCACCATATTCATCATGATGAAAAATTCTTGCTTCAAGCCTTCATCAAAGAATCTTGTGAAGGAGGAAGATTTTGAAAACTCACTTGTGGAAGTTGTCATTATAAAAAATGAACAAAATAAATTCAAAAAAATTTAGAATAGAACTTCAATACAATTCAATAGATTCTGAATTAAATGACTTCAGAGTCAAGCTTTTATTCAAGCAGCCTTTTGCAACAAAACTCTTGTGCTTCAAGGATTGCCTTGAGGTCCTTGGGGTAAGGTGTTGGGTAGCAGAGGGCCCGCGTAACAGTTTTGGGGCTCAAAAGTTTGTAAGTTTGGGGAAGGTATGATAAAGAGTCTACAAAGTACGCAAAGTGCGAATTGTAAATAAGTCGAGTCAAAGGGTTGTCCGCCCAAGAAATAATATAGAATAGTAGGAAGTAAGCCAGCTTGTCCATGATCCGTGGACCATAAAAATGTATAAATAGAGTGAGGCTCTATGGGTAGAAGGTAGCTTTTTGGTATGTACTTTTGGATTTGAATTGTAATGGGTTTTTGAGAAGAAAAGTCTGAAGTGTCTATAAGTCCAAGTCAAGGGGGTTTGTAGAAAGATAGAGGCTCTGCAGCTATGTGCACAGAGGCCTAGAATAGTTCGTAGTTGTGTGCATAGACCCCTGCAGCTGAGTCTGCAAGGTGGATCTAGATGTATTGCTGAAGGAATTGAATAAAGATAAGTTGATTCTGAAATTCTGTATTAAATCTGAATTATTGCGGATCTGCTAATTTATGGTTAATACAACTGTTTGATCTATGCACGTATGCTTATGGTATAAATTTATGCGAATTTGTTTCTTTTCTAAGTGCGCGAACTGGTTAATTCTATTAAAGGTTTGCTTAAAGACCATAAAAAGTAGATTTAATCTATAATAACACATTAATAAGTATTAAGGAGTGTTCTGGGTCTGGACCTATGCGGAGCAGAGTGGCGCAAAGCCACAGAACAATGCGTGAAACTAGCAGACCACATCAAGACATCCCAAGGGTGCGGAAACCTGGTTCCAACACCCTCCCCTGCTACCTCGGGTGAGACCTTAGTCCGCGCTTCGTGGGCTGTTGCCGAAAGGGTCGGTAGCTGCGGGATTTGTTTGGCTAAATAACTCTTCCGAACCTGGGTCAGGCCCATATAAGCCAACAAATGGTTCTGTTGCCGGGATCGGGATCTGCCTAAGGGATGTCTGATGTCGAAACACTAGATCCTACAAAGAAAGAGCTTGAATATTGGCTGGATCAGAAGGTTCATGAGTTCATGGTTTAGGAAAACAAAAACCCATGGATGTCGGAGGAACGGTGGTTGGATCATTACATATACATAGATATCCATAAAATCTTCTTCGTAACATTCCCGATATAATTATACGAGTGGATCGTGAGGTTAGCCGATAATGTAGGAAGGTGCAGACTAGATCAACCTATTGTGTCGACTCTAGAATTGGTGCATAGGCTAGAAGCATCTGAGGACAAAATTGCACGCGTAGTAGATCACTTGGTGGATCGAGTAATAGGAGGGTTTGTTAACGAGTTCGCGATAGACACAACTGTGAGTTATAGTGAAGCAGAAAGGCGCTTTCTGCAAGGACCGCGAGGCAAGTATATTAAATTGTTGAACACTTGGATTAAGATGTTGTTGTGTGAAACACAGATTATGTGCATTTATTAATGTCTAGCGTAACGCATAGTGGAAGAGGCTACCAAGGAACTGAAGGATTAGGGAACAATATGCTAACATCTATTTCACAGGAGAGCGAGGAGGAGCTCGTGAGGTTCTCCCCAAGAAGCATAGTCTGGTTGATTGAACAATGGTTTCCATTGATACCACCTCCCTCTACACCATCACCTACTTCTCCGATGTCAAATCCATCTTTGCCCACTCCACCTCCACCTCGGCCACCACTAAAGGTTGGGATGGCGAGCACAGTCAAGTTGCCGGTATTTAAGGGTGCAGGAAATGAGGAACCATGTTAGTTTTAGTTTGTGGTAAACGCTGTATGGGAAGCCCAAGGCATAATAGATGATAACATAAAAAAGGCTACCCTGGTTAGCGCACTACAGAACCGCACGTTGACGTGGTATAGAAAGTAATCAAGCAACCATATGAATGCGGGAATAATGGCGATTCAGGACGCCTTGGATAAAGAATTTGGTCGACCAAGATCAGAGACAGAGCCGGTCATTGGGTTCAAAGATATTGTGATGCTACCGGGTGAAACCCCATGGGATCTAGATCAGAGATTAACGAGCACCATCTGCGAGGCTAACATGACATTGACAGATGCACAACACTACATGTGGTTTATGGCATCCTTGACACCACATCTAAGGATGACGCTATCACAACAAAAGATCTCAACCCAAGCCGAAGCATTAGAAACCACGATGAGATTGCATGAAACCCCAATACAAGATCTAGGGTTGGGAGTGCAGCAGATCCATGAGCAACTACAAAACCTGAGCTTAGAGATGCAAAGCTTGAAGCAAGAAAGGGCAACCTAATCGGAGGCGCGTACAGAGGTAGGATGCATTAAATGCAAAAGCCAAGTGCATCACAAAGACCATTGCCCTGTCTTCACAAACTATCTGGCAGGGGGGGTGATGCCACTAAAACTGGAGGTACAAGCGGGGCCAAGTGTGGAACCCGCACTCTGGTGCGTGATTTGTCAAGTAGGTGGAAAGCACGCAACGAACAACTGCCACCTATTGTAGAAGTATACCCAAACCCCACAACAGTTGTATTGTAACTTTTGTAGATCAATGGGTCATGATGAGTGAACATGTCAGAGTTACGACTTAATGATGGAAAGGACCCCAGTTTATCGAGTATAGACTGAAGCGTGAGGGTTCGACCCGGCCGTAGGGCCACGTGGGGGATTTCAAGGATGCAGCCGAGGAAGGGGAATGGGGCCTGGGTGAGGCTGTGGATAGCTGATATGTTATAATTGCGGAGGGCCAGGACACTACACTTATGACTGTACTATCCTAATGAGGATATCTTACCCCTACTATGAGCAGTTTAACCATGAAATGGTAGATTGCCCGACGTTAATTGTCCAGATGCATGAAAAGGGAGTATTATAGCCCACCCCAACCCAAAAAGTTCAAATGATGAGGTCAGAACCACGCAAAGAAGACCCTAGCATAAATATGGTATTGAGGAGTGGCACACCCACGGGAGGAGATGCACGGAATGAATTTATCGAAGAGGCAAAGGGTCATGATACCCCTGCGAGGAAACCCAAATTTGAAGTGGACCAAGGGATGGAGACGCCAAAGGAAGCTCTGAAGAGCTTCACATAAGTCTTTACTCTAGGTAGGAGGAACCAAATTGAGCCACAGATGGATCCCTCTATGCTTACTGCCTTTTTAGAGACGTGTATGAAGCTGTTGCACGACAGTAAAACCATTAAAGGATTACAAGAGCTGATCACTAAGTGCGCGGGGTCAGGCGAGCCACACATAGTCCAAAAACTGGGAAGACATGCTCTGTGTATTGGACGAGAAATGCGTATGACAACACAAATTCATGAATACAAGATGGACCAGGTCATTCTGGACTTTGGGTCGGATGAGAATGTGCTACTTAAGCAAACATGGGAACGCATGGGTAGGCCCGCATTGCAGTGGTCTCCTATTCAACTAAGGATGGGAACCAACAAAAGATCCTACTGATGGGCCGACTGCAAGGGGTGACAATGGACATTAAAGGCATAAGTACGCAGACCGACTTTGAGGTAATAGAAATTGTGGATGAAATGAATCCCTATCATGCGTTGCTAGGAATTGATTGGGCCATGGACTTGAATGGGGTCATCAAATTGAAAAGACGAAAAATTACGTTCGAAAAAAAGTCACTACGGGTAATTGTCTCACTAGACCCAGTGGAAGGAGAGCGCTACATTGAGCCGGTGTGCGATGATGACAATGACGATGCACTAGAATACATATACTAGATAACAACGAATGATCAAGGTCAGGTGAATCCCTCAGTGACGGAAGACTTTCATGGGAGCGTGATAGTTCATAGACATCCGATACAGAGGAGGAGATGGAAAGATGGCATAATAGGTTGCAGGAAGTCACCACACTCAATTGTAATATGATGATCAGATTGTTGCGGCATGTAACCACTGAAGTAAGGCCATGGTTGATAAACAGCGGTGCAACCAGTGAGGGGTAGTGCATCAACCATGGCACCTTGACCGTCACCCAGGAGCAACATGGTGTGTTGGACAAAGCGTTGTGCATTTAGGGGAAGCTGAGAAGAAGAAGACGATTTCATGTACGGATTGGAGGACGTGCGCACTAGAACAGGGCAGTCATCCATTTACAAAGGGCACAACCATATGTTGTGCGACCATCGCCCCAACTAAATCTGTGCGTAGTAAGGGTTCGCTAGGCCAATACGACCATACCTAGAGTAGGGTATGCCAAGGGATCTCTATCCATGGCCGGACGGGCCATTTTCCCCACGGTCTAACCTACACCCGAAGGCCTGCATGACGGGAGTTGATAGTTATGGGAAGCCATTCGGTGTGGTAAAATGAGATGTCACAAGTTAGTGGAAACGGGGGCCAGACTCTGAGAGAAAAGTGCAACGTTGGATGAAAAAATTGATAAACTACAGTTAGAAGTCACCCACATGGGCTACGCAAAAGAGCTAGTGAAGGAACTAGACATGGATGGCTCTCCTATACTAGTCGGACAACTCGCAACCCTGCTAGAATGGTTGCGCCTGCACTCTAGGGCACACAGAAACATAGAACGTGATATGCCATCTGCTGGATACCTATACCAATAGGTTTCATATTTCATGATTGGCAAATTCAAATGCCAAATATGCTCTGCTTTGCTGATACAAAGATCCCATATTTCCAAGAGAAGACAAGGTGTGTACATAGCTTCATGTTTACTAAATTTTGATGGATGGTCCAACAGTCTAATCTGGATCATGCCATTTTCAATTTTCTGTTGTAGAATAGAGAAAGAAGTCTGTCCAAACTGTTTAATCTTGGTAGACCAATAGTTAGGCAGAGAAACTAAGGTTCCCAACTGCTTAATCTGGGGCCTTGGAAGTAATAAGGGTAGTGCTAAATAGGCAATCAAAAGAAAAAGCCAATGGAAAAGAAAAGGCACATAAGGGTCTGCAAGTCCAAGTGCACCCTCCAAGAAGAGACAAAAAATGCTAGGCAAGTAGATGGGTAGGTAGATGGGGTTGCAGAAGTGGTATTCCTTTCAAACTGAATCTTGCTGGTCAAGATAAGGAAAA